>CBVK0100543841.1:0-17276 GCA_900067695.1 Picea abies | reverse complement strand
ATGTAAGCACTCATAATTTGCTCACACAGTGACGAATTGGGTGCAAACAGTTTTCTTTCTTTGGACTCGTTAAACAAACATCGAAAGGCCCATTTGGGACTGAACCACTCCTTCTTAGGGTTTGTTAAACATACTCTGAGGGACTCATCCGAAGGATGAGCTTACATTACAAGCATATGTTATCCTCCTCAAGCTTGCGTAAAAATAAAGAGGTACTCCCCAGAAATGGTGGGGGAAAAATTGGGAAAGAAATGTATCTAAACCTGTATTCTGTGGAAGGGTTTCTTTTGAACATGACACCCTTTCACTCGCCTTGTGTCTAGGTTGGAAAATCCACTTGTCTCCTGATCATACTCCTATAAGATTACAAATTGGTCTGTGATCCTTGTTGTTGAGTCAGTATTTCCAAGATAGTTGTCGTGTCATCAATATGTTCAAAGAGAAGTTCAACCCGTAAAGCCTTCTATTGCGTCGGCCATTTCTGCAGTCTTTAAGCTTTCTATTGCGTCGGCCATCCCTGAGTCAGTTCTGAATCACTTGTTACTCTGATCTACATCAAATCTTGTTACTTGTTTTGTGTCATTGATGTGGGATACATTAAGGCCCTCCCGTGACGAGTCTTTTCCTGTCGACTTCAACTCATTATCCAGGAATTAGACTTAGAAACTAATTGGACCTTGGAAATTGCATGCCTCAATGGCAGGTTTCCTCACTTTCAATAGTGGGTTTTCATTATTGACCCCTGATTGGGAGATTCCGCCGAGTGTTCGACTTCAGCTCATTAATTCACATTTATTGGATTGTACTAGTGTACCTTGGGAGTCATTGACATTAATGGTGATTTCCCTCGCACTTGTTAATGGTATACACTAATGACTGGTAATCAAGTGGTTTCTACCATGTTCAACTTCGACACATGTATTCACATGGTTAGATTCGTACTATAGAGTGGTGGAGATGAAGACCCTGGATCTTTTTTTATAGATTCAGTTTGAGTTGGAGTATATTCAGTGTACTATTGCATATATCCACATTGTGTGTCTGGTGGCTATGTTCAAATTTGAGTCCTTAACACATAGATCCACAGTGTATTTTTGGTGGCTATGTTCAGATTTGAGTCATATCGACTGGATCCACAGTGTATGTTTGGTGGCCATGACCTGTCTTACTTGACATGGATTTTAGATGTCAGCATTTATGCTTTGAGTCATTTGTATTCTGAGTATGGGAATGCCTACCTCAGTGATGATATATTATTGTACTATATTTTCTTGTTTGTTGGCAGGTTTCCAACCGACTGTTCCTTGTTCCCTACACACACTCGACAAAGTATTTCAGTTGTCACTCTGTTCTAACTTCATACTTTGGGGGACTCTATGTTAACCATTATTTTCATCATCCCTATGACCATTAATGATGTAAACCTATATGTTTCCTTCAAAGGGGTCAGTGGCCTGAGTTCCTGAAGAGAGAAGGGAGAAGAACTTTTCCTGAGAAAAGAAGTTGTATTTTCCCTTGTAAAAACCCTGTAAAAAAGGAAGTTCGTAGGCTGCCTATGTATTAGGGTGCGAGAATGCTTGTTTCTCGCAGGCTGCCCACACTTAGGGTGTGAACTGTTCATAGGTTGTACTATAAGCAGGGTGCAAGAATGCTTACACGTGGGAAAAACGAGCGTTTTCTCGAATCTTCTAGAAGGAGAAACTTCTATGGTGAGGTGGCATCCAAATGGTTTGGATCTTACTCGCTTTCATGATTTAGTGGGATCATCCTAACCTCCTCACCTTATCTTCTTCAACTTATAAAAGGAGAGGAGCTCTCATGGAGAAAGTTAGCTTGATCTTGGTTAGCTTTGGAGCTTTTGAGCTTGGATTTAAGATTTGCTTTGTCAAGATAGATTGTGAATATTAGTAGATCTATGCTCTCAGAATTCTTGGAGTGAAAGTGTGTGGGGAACGAAGGACATTTGGAAGGGACCTTACGACATCAAGGCCATGGTTGTAATCTCTCTTTCACATTTAATATGATTCTTTCCTATAAATCTTGTTGTGTTTTATTGTATGATTCCTTGATCACATACATAGGTTTATATTGAGTTTATGCTATTTCTATCACTTTGGTTGGTTGCGTTCTTTTGCAGGTCCATCATTGTATGATCGTTGGAATGGAGCTAGGATGGTGATGGTGAGAGGAAGCGACATTTAAATGGTATGTCACTCATCCCTCTTTAGTTAGTAAATTCAATATCTAAAACTTAAGGAAAGCGTCATGTTCTGGTGTGTTTTGTTCTAGATCTAGGTGGATCTAGGGAGATCAGTTAGTGTCCGCACCTACTAATTAGTTCGATAACACCAGGTATGCAAATATATTTTATGGTCATTGTTTTTATTGTACTAAGTTTGGACATAAGGTTGCATATTGCAGGGATTATAAAAGAAATGTTCAAGCAATAAATGCCTATGTGGCCCCACGTAACATTGAATGTTACAAATGTCATAATTATGGACACATAGCTAGTGAGTGTAGAAGCATGATTGATACTTCCATGAAAGAGAAAATTGATATCAAATGTAAGAAAGTGTGGATAAGAAAACATGAAGAACAGGTGAAAAAAGACCAGGTCCCAGAGATCGCAAGATTGGAAATAAAATGAGATGAAGAAAATTCTATAGAGAAAAATAAATATGACAGATACATAAAGGTTTGGAAAATAACTAAAAGAAAAGAAGGACAGGTAAATAAGGAATAGGTTCAATAGATTTTACTTTCAGGCATTGTAGTGAAAGATGAATCCACAGACATAAAGAAAGAAGTCATAGCTCAGAGAGATGATGAATCTACCAATGAAGATAATGATGAATACACATCAGAGCATGAATTGTTTTGAGACATTCGACTTAGAGACTCCCAAGTAATATGAATATTAGATAAGGGGAGTCTATTGGATAGCTGTGACAGACCAAAGAACCATCCTTCAATAATATTGCAAAGTTTGAGAAGACAGATTCAGAGAAATTAGTTAGCAGAAGTACAATTTGATAGATTAATCAAGACTTCATGATAGTATAGTGATAAATGGGTCAACATTATGGACATTTACGCAAGAAGAGTATTGGAGAGAGATGGATTTGTAAGAAAACTTAGTAGGTTTGGAAAGATATATGATAGTGGACAAGATCATGGATTTGTAGATTGGTTCAGAGAGTGGCTCAGAGACAAAGGAACATTATCATAATGGATGATAGTTACACAGGAAATGGTTCGAACAATGCTAATGGATTCCAAATTGACAGATATTTTTTTGACACATGCAGTGCATACATCAGTTCACATTCAAAACCAAGTAATTCTTAGAAACAACAATGAAAAAACTCTCGACGAACTATGGAAAGGAAGCACAGACAACAACCTATACATCAAGGTAACTCAAGGTAATATTATATTAATTGAAATTTATGTTGATGATATTGTTTTGGAAGTACTAATGACAGGTTAAGCCAAAAATTTGCAAAGGATATGAAGAATGAATTTGAAATGTCATTACTTGGAGAAATATCATTCTTTTTGGGTCTTCAAATATGTCAAAGATACCAAGGAATTTTTATTTCTCAAACTAAGTATATTAGAGAAATGCTAAAGATGTTTGGAATGGAAGATTGCAAACTAGTTACCAATCCTATGCAAACCAGTTGAAATTTGAGAAAAAGATGATGATTCAAAGTCTACAGACCAGAGGAAATAAAGGTCAATGATTGATAGCTTACTATATGTGACAACATCCAGATCATATGTAATGTAGGCAGTTGGAAAGGTGGCACAATTTCAAGCATCACCAAAGGAATCATATGTATTAGTAGTGAAGAGGATTTTCGGATATCTCAAAGGAAAAAAAGAGTTTGGATTATGGTATCCAAAAATAAAGGATATATCACTTATTGCCTAAACAGATGCAGATTGGGTAGGTTGCATTGATGACCGACGAAGCACCAGTGGAGCAACGTTCTACTTGGGTGAGTGTTTAGTATCTTGGCTAAGCAAGAAACAATCATCAATATCCTTATCTACAGTTGAGGCAAAGTTATTGAAGCAACAACATGTTGTGCACAGGTTCTATGGATGAAACAAACTTTGACATATATGTAGGTTGAGTATGATGAGCCCATTCCAATCTATTGTGATAATACAAGCACCATCAATATCTCAAAAAAATCGGTGATGCACTCCAAGATGAAGCACATTCCAATCAAGTATCACTTTCTATGGGAACAAGTTGCAAAGAAGAACATCAGAGTTGAATATGTGGGAACAAAAGAAAAAGTGGCATACATCTTTACAAAACCGCTTCCACGGGAAGCCCTTGAGTATCTTCGTTGGAGACTAGGAGTAATTTCTACTCCAAAATGAATTCTTTTGAATGCTTATATTATATGTCTTATATGTACATGAGGAAGCACCATAAATAGGACAATGGGGGTGAGATTTATCATATGCAAAGGTAAATGTTTGGAGAGAGAGCATAGAGGCATGTTTCCAAGGGGAGCGATTGTCACAAGGGAAGAATGAGCGATATGACTTCAGAGTGATACCCTTTTTCAAAGGGACATATATTATTCATATGAAGGGAAAGAGAGCAATCAAAGGATTATAAAAACAAATAAAAATCAAAGGCATGTAGACAAGGGGAGCAACCCCAAGGAGAGTTCATTTAGGGGGAGCAACCCCAAAGGGAGAGACTCTTTGCCATTGATGTCAAAGGGGTAAAGATAGAAACATTGATAAAGAGTATAATCATGAATGCTATCATGAATAAGTGTTGCCATCAATGTTTGTGTTGCCATCAATGCCAAAGGGGGAGATTGTCAGACAGTTGGATTAGGTTGATGGATAATTGGTATGGATTGTTGGTTGTCATTGATGTCAACTATTGGAGAGTTATATTGTAGATTGATGTCAACCCTTGGATAAAGTCTGGTAGTGAATTCCGGTAGCACAAAGGTTTGGGTAATGGACCCAAGATTGTTTCATGTATAATGGTATGAGTTTTAATATATTTGAAGGTAAAAATATTCTAGATGGATAGTACATGTCATTCCAATTCTGGTGGTATGTGGAAGGTCACATAAATCCTCACTGTTAGAGAGTTATGGCCATGAGAAATTGGAGAACCCAGGTTTGGGTAATGGACCCAAGTTTGTTTGATGGATAATGGTACAATTTTTGATATATTTTCAGGTAATACTATTCTATATGGTTAGTACATGTCATGACATTTCTGGTGTTATGTGGAATGCCACATAAATCCTCACGGTTTGAGAGTTATGGCCATACGAAGTTGGAGGAAGCTCGTATGTTGGCTTGAAGCCCCAAAAGGTCAAATAAGTCAAAGAGATTGCAAAGAAGAAATTATTATTTAAATGATAAAGTAAAGTGACAAAGTGAAGAAGGATTATTTAAATAATAAAGTGAAGTGACAAAATCAAAGAAGATTATTTAAATGATAAAGTGAGGTGACAAAGTCAAGGAGGAATATTTAAATGATAAAGTAGTGGAGAAATTTCTAATTATGGAAAGTGGTAAACCCTAAAAATGCGGAAAATAGGTTAAGTGACTTATAAATGGGTTAAGTGACCTAGAAATGGGTTAAGTGACCTAGAAGATGGAGAGTATAAATAAGAGGCAAGGCTCTCTCATTTTACATCACACTTGAGAATATTGAATATCTATAGTTTATTGAGGTAACTAAAGGATATCTAAGCCGAATTTTAGAGGGAAGGTGAAGAAAAGAGGGCCGGAATTCAAGGGAGGATAAATTCTTTTGATGATGCTTTCTAAGGTATGTTATTTACAGGTCATCTCACCATTTTCGCAATAATGTTTTTTCTAGAATGAGTCAGACTGTGAGATTGATAGGCCATTGAGGAAACATATCCAATTATCTATGGTAAACAATTCAGCTTGTGGGTCATTTTATTTTTGGAGTTACACTCCGTGGAAAATAGGGTTTGTGCCTAGTCCTGAAACTAGTCTAAAACAGGTGTTTCGGGTAAAAACGTCATAACTTATTCATACAAGATCCAAATTTAGTAAGACAAAATGTGTTGGTTATATTACCATCTATAGTATTATGTATAACATTTTTCATATCAATTCAACAAATATTTTTTGTGGGCCACGCTCTATAAGGTCGCTCTCTACAATAATCCGGAATTCAGCAAGGTATGCCATTTTTTTATAACTCCTTTTTTGAGAGGTTACAAGTAGTGAAACCTGGAGGAATTGTACAAAACACATTGAAGAACATTGTGTATCAATTTCAAATCTTTATTCATTACAGGTACATAGTTATCATCATTTCAAGTTAGGGTTGTGTTGACGGGCGAAATTGACCACTTGTCAATTGGAAGAGTGAATCCGGTCCGGGGTTGTCTAATTAACCCAAGTCATTTGGATTAATTCACTTTGATGGGTTTAGCGGCTCCGTTGGCCGATCTAAATTCTAAAGAAAGTGAAAAATAACTAAAGAAAATACAATACTTAATAAATAACAATCACTAAAATCTATATGTACATTTAGATATATATATGTACAATTTATTTAAATAATGTATGTTTAATAATTCTATATACAATCTGTACAAAACACGGGTTTTAATCTAAACTCATAAAAATCAAAAGTAAATCGGTTCCTTTAATAACAATAATAAAGAAAGTGAAAACACTATTTAATTTTTTGGTTTGTTTTCCTGGATGTATACATTCTTGAAATCACATATTAAACTTACTTAATCGAATAGAAAATAATGGGTAATGGAAATCATATTATATATATATGAAACTTCTAAAATAAACTAGAAAATGAAATAAAATGACAAACTAACCTATTAACGCATCCAATGTCTATTCGATAGAGAATATCCAGCCACTTTATCCGCGAAGTAAACCTACAACGGATCTTAAGGTTGTTCCAAACAAAAGAAAAACAATGTGCTGGAGATTGAGTTTTGGTAACATAATACAAAATAGACACAGTTGCAGTGATCTTATGATTTGCAAGTAACTACGACAAAATAAATCTTCATGTAAGAACTTGCATGTAACATTCAACAGAAATTAGAGATAAATCTCCTAAATTTAAATTGGAGAGATGGTCACTGCGTGTATATTGTAGCTAAAACATAAACTATGGACAACATATAAAATGAATCATGTCAACTTGCAATAAATCATGACGACGAAAATAATCACCATCTATTATCAAATTGACATAAACATAACTTGAATCAAAACATCATACAGAAAAGCTAAAGCTGTAACGTACATTCTGTTCCATTCAAGTCTGTGATAAAAACGCCCATACTCTTGCCCCAGGCCGAGATGATGCAATGTTTACAAAATAATATGTTTATATAGGTTTCAGGAAACATAATTGTTTCCTATTCATAAGATCAAATTGATTTCAAAAAATAAAGGGGGATGCAGCCACCCTGATTTCACTAGATATCAAAAAACTACCAACAGTCTAATTCTGTTTATTCAAAATAGATAATAGATATGGCTGGGAGATCTCAAAAGTGCCTCATATCATCTTTGAAATCATGGGCTCCTTAATTATCCTGAAAACAAAACAAAATAGGAAGATCTCAGATATGTTTTCTTTCATCAAATTAAACAATTCGAATTTTCTTAACTGGCTATAGAATCTTGTGATTCCGTAGCTAGTTATAATAGCAAATGAAATCTCATTTTATTGAATAAATAAAATAGGATAATCTTAATAATTAAAATATTTTATTCAATCAAACCAAGAATGACAATAATCATGCTAACAAAATAATACCTCTAATCATAAAACCAAATCGTATCAAGAAACTTTGGAGTTAACGATAGCTATAGCTGCCTCTACGTTTTTGAAAATCACATGACCTGTAGTTTCCAAACACTTCTGTTTCCCTTGGATGATGGATTCAAGTCTTTTGTTTTCATTTGTTAACATATCAACTTGGTCTCTTAAATACTTGACTTATGACTGTAGAAACGGGACATCGGTATAGTATCTGTCGATCCATGATAGGCATACATCACATTGTGACTGTGAGGCGTTTTCATTAGAATGAACAAGATTATAGATCGAAGAACCATCCATATGGATAGAATATTTATTGCA
This sequence comes from Picea abies, assembly GCA_900067695.1. NCBI lineage: Eukaryota > Viridiplantae > Streptophyta > Pinopsida > Pinales > Pinaceae > Picea > Picea abies. The sequence continues at coordinate 9,115 of CBVK0100543841.1, read as the reverse complement.
GAGCTGGATAAAAGGGAACTCTGGGTTATCTTTCAAACAAGGAGGCAAATTATTGACAAATTTATAGGGTCGGTCAAGGTATAGCCCGAATGACACAGGGCCTTCTTCAGCAAGGAATTTTTCAATTTTTGAGTCTGAGCTTTCGCTCACTTCAATCATGTTGATCATGTATTTTGAATACTTCGATAAATTAACCAACCAACTCTTTTGTTTTTGAAATTGACATCAACACTACCTTTTAACTTCTTTCCTGTAGGTTTCTTCACAGTTTTAATACAATCCTTTGGATGTGTAACTGGTTGACTGTCCTGTTGAATGACCTTAGGTTAGCTTGAGGGTTCACTATTAGGGGCAAATCACAATCCTGGAGAGGTGGAAGAGAGGTCATCGGGTTCACAAGGGTTTCCTCATTGACTGGCTTATCTACTTCTCCCAACTCAGGGTTACCAAAACCATTTCGCATAATGAACGAATCCCAACAGTCATTTTGTGACTCTAACTGATGCATGAGGATGATTTTAATCAGGCCATGATGAAAAAGACTTGAATCCGACCTCTGTTTCCTAAATCTTTTCCCCATTTTATACATACTTTTGAGTAAGTAATAAGGCATATTCAACGAAAAACTAATAAAACTCATAAGCAGGCATAAATGATATAGGAAAACAAGTCTGAATCGTCCCTCACATGTGATGAATTGCTTCACTACAACAAGTAAATCATGCCACCTAGTTTTCAAGAACAAAATTGGCATACCTCTATCACAGCTGGTTATTTTTCGTGAGGTAAACAGTAAAGTCCAAGGGACTTCCTCCACTTTCGCGTTTTTGAACCATTTCTGACCAACCGCTGGCAATCTTGTGGCTTGAATTAGGAACTCTTCGGTTACTTCCAATTGTACATCACTGATTTTTTCCCTACAACCATCAAAAGTTAATGCAAACTCTTGAGCGACCTGAAGATTAAAACCCTGAACTTTTTGACGAAAATATGCAAACCATTTCTTTCCTAATATTCCCTAGCATTATCATATGAGAGCAGGGTTTGGATGCCATTCGGTTCGACCCTTACCACCGAAGCCATACTAAATGCATGGGTAATTAACGCACAACACACATGTAGGGTTTGCAAAAATGAAACAGAGCCTTAGCCCCAAGCTTTAACAATACATGTTGTAATGATTCAAATGATGGGGAGGGTGTTTAATCAAAACACGTGTGAAGAGTTTTGTTAAACCCGAGACCATGCTAAGGAGTAATGGCAATATTGTACATCGTATGCCACCTTTTTATTGAGTACAATCTAGGACCAAAGTACTTAGAAAGCATAAGTGCACGCATCATATTTTGATTACAAAGTTGGGAAAATGAATAATCAAAAGTTTTGTGAAAGAAATGTGATCAAAGAGAAAACCAAAACCAATACAAACAATATCAAATGGTGGGGTCTTTCATTTGTTAAGACTATCAATCTCTTGGACATGCTAATGAGTTGACAGGGTGAAAAACACAACCGGGTGATACCTTCCTGGCAAAGAATTGAACTCCATATTAAATAAACCATTTGCCTTCAATGAAAATTTAAAACAAAATGGTAACGATAGTTGCAAGTTTTCATGCTGTCAGTCATGAAAATGAAGCATGAATAGATGATAAGTAAAATGCGATGATTTACAACCGTCGTTTAGGGAAAATCTCATGAAGAGAAATAAAATTTTATAGACCCTGTGTAGGCAGCTTATAAAAATAATAATTATATAATCGTTGTCAACAATGGTGACATGCTGGGAGAAATAGTTATCTCTGTCACACGAACAATTTCATGTTAGAATAATATGAAAAACTTCGGATCGAAAACAACCAAAAAGATGTTTGAACATCACAAATAATCATAACGTAGTCCAGTTTCAGACAACTTTTATTTTTAAAGAAACGAAAACTGGTGACAATCTTGGCAAAAGAGAGCCACAATGTTAAGTTAAAATATTCAATACTATTGACAGGGCCGCTGTTGCTAGTAGGCATCCACAGCCTCGATAGGGATGTCAATTAACCCACTCTGATATATGTATCTTGTCAAGAAATTTCAGATTAGAACGAAGGACTTTTAAGGCCAAAACAGAATCCATATCTGAGAATTTTCTTTTACCTGGCATTGCTTCGCTGCCAGTGGGTCTGTTTAGTACCCCAAAGAAGTTATCTTGGCGTCATGCATGCATTTACCTGCTGCCAGCAGACCTGTTCAGTGTCTCGGTGGGTTTACAAGCACTTCCCACAGCTCTCTGAAAGTTTATATTATAGTTTTTAAAGATATTCAATAGAGCAGGGTGACACTACAAATTCCAGTTTTTTAACACATCTTGATATGTCACAGACCTTGAAAAATTTTCGAACTATCCTTCATCAAGATCTAGAAATAGTTTATTAATAAAACCAACTTTCAAGAACATGGAGACATCGTTGAGTTGTTCTCTTAAAGAAAAGGGACAACGTAAAAAGGATTTTTATAGATGGTCGTGAATACTTTCAATTGTAGATTGAAACCAAGAACACGCTTTTCAAACAAAAATTCATCTTCAACAAGGCTACAATTTCAGAGAAATACAACAATTGATGTTTTGACAACTTTCAGCAGTCATTTTCGAGGGGAAGTTTTTTTGTTTTCTTTGTCTGAGCTAGCCCGTGGTGTAGGCATGTGTGTTTCAAAAGAAAGACCGATAAGTAGAAATGAGAACCAAAACAAACCAAAAAAGAAAAACAAACAACAAGTAAAACAAAACATAAAGTATTTACAAAGGGTGCATGGGAGCGTCATCAGGTGAAGTACTTTTTAAGAGCTTGGCCATTCACCGGGAAGATGTTTGGTTGTCCCTCTAAATTTTGCAGGCGAAAAGAATTGGGACCTAGTTTCTCAACAATTAAAAATGGTCCCAACCACAAGTTCTGAAACTTAGTATGCTCTCCCTTTTCCTCATGAGGTTTGTCCCACTTAAGGACAAGGTCACCTACCTCAAAATTTCTATCAGAGGCAGAATTGGAATCAAACCAGTTTTTAACAATGAGTTGATGTTGATCCAATTTTCGTTTTGCTTGAGACCTTACTTCCTCTAACTTTAACAAAGCGTTAATTCAACTCTCCAAGGGGGGACAGTATTCTTCCTGTACCTTCTGTGATAACTGTAGAGATGGAAGAAGGACATGCGGTGGAAGAATCACTTCTCTGCCATAAACGAGAAAGAAAGGTGAATTACCCACATTAGTTTTAGGAGTTACTATGTCAGCCCATATTGTGTTCAACAGTGCGTTATGCCAATTTTTATGGTTTTCGAAGACCATTCTCTTGATAATTTTGATCAGGTTTTTATTAGTTGATTCTGCTAAACCATTTCCTTGGGGGTAATAGATGGTAGAGTACTTTAATTTTATTCCTTTTTCCAGAGAGAAATCGCTCATTTCAAGAGATGAAAAATAAGAAGCATTGTCAAATACCAGGCATTTAGGGATACCGAAATGAGTGATAATATTTGAATACAGAAAGGATATTACCTGGCTCGTATTTACAGCTTTTAATGGGGCGACCTTGGACCACCTGCTGAAATAATCTGTCGCTTTTATGATGTATTTATTCTTTTGCAAGGATGCCATATTGATTGGGCCTATAATATCCAGGCCCCACTGCTAAAAAGAGGAGTCTACCGAAACTAGTTGCAAAGGGAATGTTGGTTTCTGTATCCGTCTAGATGCCTTTTGACAAATCACACACTTGCGACATAAGGCATGAGTGTCTTTGAAAAGGGTAGGCCAGTATTAATACTTTGTGGGTGGTGGTGTCTCCACTGAAATGCCCACTAGCTTCCCCTGCATGTAACTCCAATAAGACTTTTTCTGCTTCATCTTTTTCAAGACAACGCATAAGTATTCCATCGAAATTTTGGCGAAACAAAATACCATTAATCAGTTGAAAAGAAGCAGCTTTTAATCTTAGTGCTCTCCTTTTATTGGGATCAAGGTGACGGGGAGCTGATCCATGTATAAGACAAAATTTGATGTCGTCGTACCAGGAACTAACAAGGTTTTGTGCACAACAGATTTGATTTTGATGGTGCTGATCTAGATTTAACATATCAGTTTCATTTTGTTGTCCTATAGCTGAATCGACAACCAACTTGCATAAACCTTGGCCTCTAACAATTTGTGCTGGGGTGATTTCTATGTCATATTCTTGTAAGGATGTGACCCAATTTTCCCTTTTTTCGCCTATTTCTTTGTATACTAACAAATTTCTGACAGCCGGGTAAGGGACAATGATTTTCGTCCTAGATTTCAGCAGATAAGATCGAAAGTGTTTTACTTCTTTAAAAATAGCATAAGCTTTCTGATCTGCTGTTGGGTAATTAAGTTCTACTCCCTTGAAGGCTGAGCTCATAAAGGCAATTGGGACTTTGTTGTTTTCAACATTCTTTTGAGTTAGGACAACAACATAAGATCGGTCAGAGGCAAACGTGTAGAGGGTGAAGTCTTGCAAAAAATCAAGGCTCATTAGAGAAGGAGCGTCTATTATGGCCTTTTTCATTGAATCAAAAGCCTGACTTTCTAAAGGTCCCCAATGGTACTGTACATCCTTTTTTATTAAGTTTTGTAATGGTCTCACCATTTCTGAAAAGCTGGGGATGAATCTCCTAACAAAGTTTATCTATCCTAAGAAATATTGCATGGACTTTTTTGACGAGGGAGGGGGGAGTTTTGAAATGACTTGGGTCCTTTTAGGGTCGATAATCATCCCTTCATTTGATATAATGAATCCGAGGAGCTTACCTTGTTCTATTGCGAAGGAAGATTTTTTAGGATTTAAAGAAATGTCGTACTTACGACATCGCTGTAGAAAATATCTTAAATGAGCTAGACGATCTCCTTTATTCTTTGAGAAGACAGTGACCTCATCCAGGTAAACTACTACATATTGATTGATTAAGCTACGGAAAGCAATATCCATCACTCTCTGAAAAGTGGCATCAGTGTTTATGAGCCCAAAGGGCATCTTTCTATAAGCGTAGGTGCCCCATGGGGTACATAAAGTAGTTTTGAGCTGGTCTGGGGGAGACATAAGGACTTGGTTATACCCTGAAAAACCATCCAACAAGGATAATCTTTAAGATCCAGATACTTGTTGAAGGATCTGCTCCATGGGAGGGATAGGGTAGTTGTCTTTATCAGATGCTCAGTTAAGATTTCAGAAATCGACACATAGTTGGATTTCACCACTCTTCTTTCTCACAGGGACAAGATTAGAGACCCATTGTGTGTGCCTTATTGGGAAGATTATTTTAGCGTTCAGGAGTTTGTTTAATTCCTTCTTGACTGTTGGTTCCAGTTTTGAGAATAATGTGTTGTATGATGTTAGGATCAAAGGTTTTTAGGTCATCGTATGTCCAGGAAAAAACATCTTTGAATTCCTTAAACAACTTAATAAATGCTACATTTTCTTGCTCAGAACACCCCAACCCAAAATTGATGCACTATGGGTTGTCTTTAGTTCCCAAATTTACTTTTTCATGTGTCAAGGAAGAACTATTCGTTTTACAATTCACTAATTTTCTGAACTTATCGTGAAGATCATAAAATTTTTCTAATCTAACCACAGATTTCAGGATAGAGTTTATCATGTCTGATGCAAATTCTGGGGATCTCGGATTTGGTATTACCATAAAGTCGTGAATATTTTCGTCATGGGTACCTTCGTCGATCACTGCGCCCTGGAAAGTTTCTTCCATATGCAGAAAACTGATGATCTGTTGATCGTCATCGAAGACTCTCCAATTTGTGATGTTGTCCGGGACGGATGGTCTGAACAACAATTCGACGGAAAATGTATTCGGAGATAGGACTTCTGTAGGAAAAAGTTTTGAAGCGATGTTAGCTAACAAATCAACATCAGAATTATTCAATCTAGGAATAGAATTTATGTTAAATGTAGAAAACTTGTTGATCAAATTCCATACCTCAGTCTGATAGCATTTTAGGTGCGGAGATAAATACTGGATAGAATTTTTTACTTGTCTAACTATTATTTATGAATCACCAAAAACAGTCAGATTCTGAATGTTTAAATCTAGTGCTTTTCTGAGACATTGCAGGAGTGCCTCATATTCAGCCATGTTGTTTGTACATTTGAATTCTAACCAGCAAGCAATCAAAGTCTTGTTACCTGCTTGATCAATGAGCACGCACCCTGCACCATCTCCTCCCTTAGATTTTGACCCATCGAAGTAAAGAGACCATATTTGATTTTCGTCAAGTGCATGTGACCACTGAGAGAAGGCTGTTGACTGTGTGCATGTCATAATTTCAGATTGTTGTTCTGGGTCAGTGATGGTAGAAGTTTCGGCCATGAAATTGCCGAAAAAAGTGTCCATCCCCTGTATTTCAGGCGAATTGGCAGAAGTAGTGAATGGTTCATTGGGATCATTTAAATCAGTTACCGTGAACTTAAAATAACGTTCATGATTTACCTTGATTCTGTTAGGCTTTCCATTCTCGGGCAGCCACAAGTGAGACTAATCCGTTGCAAAATAGCCATGTAATTATTCTGACCATTCTCTACTTAAAAAAAACCATATACTTCTGGGATATCTACAAAAATGATATCAATCACTTGATGGACTTTAGGATTAGATGATAATATGATAAGCACATTTTTTAATTCGCCTATCACTTTAACACTAGTTCGATCAAGCTGGATAATTTTCAAGCTGGATGGTTGAACTTCAGCATTAATTTTTTGATAGACAGACCAAGGCATTACTTTATATGATGCACCTAAATATACCATACAGTTATGTACATTCCTATTGAAAATTTCAAAAGTCAACAAAAAGGGAGGGACATTTCTGCGAGTATTAACTGTAGAAGTTTGTTGTTTTTTAATCGCAGCCCCTAAAACTAGTTTATCTACATTTGTTACACTTTTTACAAGAAGGTCTCTTTTATCATGAGGTTCGAATGTCGTTTTGTCGGAGGCCTTTTGAGGAGTTTTGGGGTTGTTTTCAACAACTTTGTTGCTATTCGGATTGTTGTTTTTGCTGTTTTTGTTGTTTTCCGCAATATTCTGCAACATCTTTTGCAAAAGAAAAGGGAATTTTAATAATTCGTAAATAGAAATGTTAGGCCTGAGTTTTTTTAGATCCTCAATCAAATCATAATCTAAAGTTTGGTTTTCTGAATTCTGTTTAGTCTCAATTGATTTAGACTGTTTTGGAGGCACAATAGTTGCAATTTCAGAAGAAGACTTATTTTTTCTCTTGCTCCTAGTATTGTAAGGATGCATTGTTTTGAAATTAGCTTGAAAAATGCTATCGGAAAAATGTCTGAAAATGTTTGGGGAGGATTCGTCTTCTTTTACTATCTCTTATTCAGCTACTTCTTCAGGAATCTCGAGAGGAATCAAATTATCATGTGCTTCTAGGATCGTTTGAATATCAAATTGTAAGCTTTCTAGATTTAGGCCTTTAGAATTTGAGTTAGGTCGGTTTGTGAGAAAAGGCTTCTTAAAAGGGGGTTTGTAAGGCCCTTTGCTTGAAGAAGCTTCTTCAACCGACCTTTTCAAATCTATAACTTGATTAGATAACTTCTGAACAACTTTCTGTAAGTTTTCTAGATCCGAACTCTCTGGTTGAGCTTTGTTTTGGGGAGGTCTAGGAAGGATTTCGATTTTCTTCTTGGAGGATGAACTAGTCTCTATCTCGTTACATGTATTGTCTTTTAAGCTGAGAATATATTTCTCGATTTGACTTGCCTCTTCGAAGGCTTATAACAATGTGGCTTTCTTGGACCTCTTTACCCAAATGGCTATGTTTTGATGTAAGGCTTTCGTGTAGTATGCGACAATAAGATTTTCGACAGGCATCGAATCCATGGGGATTCGGTTCTTTAGTGTCAGGAACCTTTGATTAAAGTCTTTTATCTTTTTTTTGGGGTTCATTTTTAAACTAGAAAGCTCCATGACTAGAACTTCAGGAGACTTGTTGTCTTTGAACTTCTCAAGAAAACAGGACTCGAATTTATCCCATGACACGATGGTGTGGGGCTGTTGGGAAAAGTACCAGGTAGAGGCATTGCCTTCAAAGGTGTAGGAAAAAAATCTACACACTACGTCTTCGTGCTCAACACTACGGAGCCTAATGGCTAGAATAAAATTTTTGATGTGATCTTCAACGATCTGCTTGGAGTCTGGGTCAAATTTAGGGAGCCATTTCTCCGGATGTTTAGGCAAAGGATGTTGGGGACTAGGTATGGCCACTGCATCTTGGTCGAGCCAAGGTCTGGTGGGATTGTTTGGATTTTCCATAGGTGTTGGAGGTGTCAAAGGCTGGGATGAAGAACTGCCTTTGTCTGATGATTCTTCTCAGAGGAAGAAGGAGATGAAGGGGGCGGTGATGGTGGACTACCAGATCCTTCTACTGCAGGAGTGAGGATATGATCTGGATCCGTAGGGTTTAAGGTAAGATCAGTACCTTCAAGTTGCTCTCTGATATCAGAGAAGTCTAATGTTGGTTCAAAGGCCAACCTGGTTGTTTGATACGGGCCAAGGCATTGTGCGTTCTTATGAGGGATTGATGAACAATTTCTTGTATGTCGCCCCCTGGGGGGTTTGGAGTTACTGGTTCAATGGTGATCTGAAGATTGTCGTTTGATGTGGTTGTTTTTTGAGGGAAAATGTTGTCGTCTGAATGAATTCTAGTTACTATAGGTGAGTGGGTAGGTGGGGGAGGAGTCTTGCGACCTCCTCCTGCCATTAATAGTTTCCAGGCCCTCCTTCTAGCACCATTTGTTGATGGGCGAAATTGACCGCTCATCAACTGGAAGAGTGAATCTGGTCCAATGTTGTCTAATTAACCCAAGCCATTTGGATTAATTCACTCCGATGGGTTTAGCGGCTCCGTTGGCCGATCTAAATTCTAAAGAAAGAAAAAAATAACTAAAGAAAATACAATACTTAATAAATAACAATCACTAAAATCTATATGTACATTTAGATATATATATATGTACAATTTATTTAAATAATGTATGTTTAATAATTCTATATACAATCTGTAAAAAACACGGGTTTTAATCTA
>CBVK0100543840.1:0-17277 GCA_900067695.1 Picea abies | reverse complement strand
TCTTCCGATCTCACCCTCTTGTATATTTGCCTGGGTACCAATAGGCCATACAATGAATTTTCTAGCATGCAAACAAATTTACTGTTGCAATCTTGAATCAACCATTTTGATTGTTCCATACATACTATATCTCTATCAATGATGACCTTGTGAGAAGTAGAATCCCACACACAACATCCCTTTATACCATCATCATAACTTGTAGAGATATAAAACAAGTAGGAATTCAGAAACAAAGATTTTAAGTCTAGAAATGATTTACCGCTTACTAGTACCTGCAATTCTTTATTGCTCTTATGACCTTGATGCTTCTGCCATAAACAAGAAGATACATCTATCACTTCAGATGCCACTTCAGTACTCCCTTCCAGCGTATAAAGGTTATCAACCTTTGTTTCCTTCATCACTACTAAACTACCTTTCAACAATGTGAGTGCTCCACCTTGAACTATATACTTATATCCACAAGAATCCAACACTCCTAATGAAATCAAATTTCTATATACTTATATCCACAAGAATCCAACACTCCTAATGAAATCAAATTTGATTTAAGCTCAGGTACATATATAACATCTGTTGATTCCCTAACAATACCATCAAACATCCTGATTCTAATACTGCCAACCCCAACAATTTTACAGGGAATACCATTTCCCATAAACACTACACCCTCATCAATAGATTGGTAAGAAATGAACCAATTTCTATGTGAGCACATGTGGTGGGAGGCACCTGAATCTAACTGCCATTCTTCTTGATATTGTAAATTACTAGAAACGAATAAAACTTGATCAGTCATACCTGAATTTGTTACAACCAAATTTGCTTCCTTCGTAGAGTTTTTCTTAGATTCCTTTCTCTTCTAACAATCTTTCTTGAGATGTCCTGTTTTTCCATAGTACTAGCATTTTTCTTTACCCTTTCTATGTTTTGACTTAGATCGAGAAAAATTTCTCTCATTCTGCTCTTTAGTTCAACCTATGACCAACATCACCTTTGAAGTCGAGGTTTCTTGACTAGATTTTCTCCTCATCTCCTCAGCCAACAAAGCTCCCACAACAGAGTCATAATCTAAAACATCTGTTGAGCTAAAGCTAATAGAGGTGACTAGATTATCCCAAGACTCAGGCAAGGAACACAATAGTGTAATAGCCTTATCTTCATCTTCGAATTTAACTTCCATACTAGTCAATTGAACAATAAGGGTATTGAAGGTATTTAAATGGTCAACAACTTTTGTACCTTCTTTCATCCACAAACTGTACAAATGTCTCTTCAAGTAGATTCTGCTCGTCAAGGACTTCGTCATATATAGACTTTCCAACTTTCTCCATAAGCCTAATGTTGTATCCTCTCCTACGATATTAAATAGAGCCTCATCCGCCAGACATAAACAAATGGTACTAAGAGCTTTTGCATCCAGATCTTCCCATTCCCATTCCGTCATGAATGTTGGTTTCATTGGCTTTCCTGCCAATGCTTTTTGCAACCCTTGTTGCACTAGTAAATCCCGCGTCTTGAGCTTCTAGAGCTCAAATTTGCTTTTATCGTTGAACTTTTCAACTTCAAATTTCAAACTCTGCATCTTAGCCATTAGCACAAAAAATCTCCCAATACCCACTGCTTATAAAAATCCTTTTAAATGTAAAAGAGTAATAAATAAGGTTAAATATGGATCCTTAATAAATAAGATTAAGTAATAACCCCAAAAAATTTAAAAATAACAAAAAAAAAATGATATTTCATAAAACCTTTTATATCCACTTTAATTTACACAACATCCACCTGAGATTCACCTCACATAAAAGTGAGGTATTCTTTTAAAATACTATATTTTATCCTCCCTTTCCACTTTCATAAAAAACAAAACCATACCTTAAGTTTTTCTTCTTGAAAAATCATACGAATGTTTTAAAAAAGGAGATAGACGCTCCTTCATAATGGGTGGGGGAGCGCTACTTTGAATATAAACACTCCCTTGGGGTTCAGGGGGAGCGCTAGTGCTCCTTGAGTGTGGAAGGGGGAGCGTCAACGCTCTGTGGTGTATGATACAGTGTGTGATACACAAAGTTTTTAATTTCATAAGTGTGAGTGCATCCACACGCCTCTAATACTGTCTGGGGAGCGTCGATGACCTGCTACTCACTTTGCTCACTCAATTCACCTTCTTGCACCATATATTTCACCTCACGGATCTCCAACGCAGTAGCTCTGATACCATTTGTTAGAATTGTCAATGCGCAAAACACAATTCACATATGATAATTAACAATCACACACAGATTATAAACATAGGGATTTCACATGGTTCACCCAAACGTTGGGCTATGTCCACCAAGCATAGGCATCGACTGTCTTATTATTCAGATCATGGAGATTACAACAGATTTGCAAGTTCTCACTCTGTCTCTCTCTCTGCCTCTACAGGCTTACAAGTATTTATATTCATTTACAAGAAACTGATTATTAAATGCAATCCTTATCCATATTCTAACTTGGTCTATTTAGTTGTAACCAACACTGAATAATAGGATCCAAATCCATCATTAGAGGAATTCGTTGTCACCAAATCCCAACACCATGAACACTGCTTAGTCCTAAGGCCATATTCTTCGAATGGATCAATGGATTAATGAAGGGAATTTATTATGGGTAGGAGCCTCTGTCCCAAGCTATGCTTATGTTACCCCTACTATAGGATATTCGACTGGAGAATCTGGATTTGGATTTGCTTTGGCATGTTCTAGTTCTCTTCCATTATCTAAGTATTAACTAGCTTTTGATCCTTGCATGCAACATTCTAGTTCTTTCTATCATTCGTATTACATTTGACCAAGGCCAGAACCATGCCAGAACCATACCAGATTGATGTATTCTGTGACCCACTATTGTATTCCCTCTCTTGCCAGGAATTAATAAGAGAGTGGGATAAAGTATCAAAGGTGATATAATTTCCATTTAGACATTTAAGCAAACCATGTAGCAGAAATTCTACGAAAGGGAGATATGTGGCTCACCACGGAACACCTGCAAGTCAATCAGTAAAAGAGGAAAATCAGTCTAGGATCACCATGGAACACCTGTAGGAAAATAAGGTCGAGGAGCATCGTCAACATCTCTGGTAAGAGATATCTACAGCTGCCCACCTTCCCCATCTACCATCAATCTATAATGATGTAAAATTTAATATAGTGAGTCTATAATTTGGACAATTTGGACATTACCAGGTAAAATTGATATGGCAGGTAAATGTTGAAGGTTGTTTGTATAGATATGGCAGCTCGTGCTTTCTTGGTGGCATCATGAGTTGAGGTGGAAATGACTTCCCTTGATTTACCAACACTCCTTGAGGTGAAAACTACTTCCATTGCTTTATCAACATTCCTGAAAAATGTCTTGTTGATAGGGGTAGTTGTGGAGAAGCTGGCATAATATTTCATGTAAATGGCTTAATCAACGTCAGGTGAATCTCCCTCTTAGCAAATGTTGTACCATCATGCTTTCAATATGACTTCACAAATCAAAAGAAAGCAAGAAATCCCAAAATCCTCTATAGGATCTATCAGAATGAAAAGCCTCTATAGGACCTATCAAAATGAATTCATGGAAGAGGAGTGGTACCCTCTGTCAAGGAGAATTCATGGAAGAGGAGTGGTACCGTCTGTCACGGAGGGGAAGGAAAGGGCATCAAATGAAAGCAAGGGAAGGAAAGAGCATCTTCATAAATGACAACTAGGGAAGGAAAGAGCATCCTCATAAATGACAACAAAGATGTTTGCATGTTGGTTGCGGTGCAGGTGGCAACATGTGACATTGTAGGTGGCAACTCAAGAGCAAGTGGAAGGCTATGACACAAATATGGGAGAAACCATGGAGAAAGCATCAACGAAGCACCCAACATTTAATGTTTAAGAACTAATGCCAACCCAAAGATAACATTAATTCATTTAACGTTCAATCACTTAAAAACAATCAAAATTTATCCTAGGTCTGCTAACTATTTGATAAGTGGAGAAAAAGTGTTCGAATAAGTGGAGAAAAAGTGTTCGAAGCAAAACTTAGGGACAATTGTTTTGATCTGCTTGCAGGATTAATGAAAAAATCCAATCCATTTACAATAGTCCATGCTGCCTAAGGGCAGGGACTAATAAGTGTGGCAATCCACAAATGTTTCCCTTTTTCATCTAATTCCAAAATGCAAATTCAATGCACGATTTGGAATGAAATTATAAACTCGTGTTTTCAAGTTTATTTGTCACATGGATTATTTGGTTCAAATGAAACTAAATAATTTTTATTAACGAATAAACCTAGAAAAAATCCTTCAAAATATTATAAAGACCATTTTTTTTATAGGATGAAAATTGGATAATTTGTTGGGCATCAAGGAGGACCAATCAAAGCTATCTTTTGGAAAAATTGATGTACACAACCTCTTACCTATACATGAGTGTGCATCTAAATTGTTCCCATCCCCCATAACCTGGGCACCTCTTGATTATCCCTATATTAAGTTGAATTTTGGTGACGCTTCAAAAGGTACCTTCTATCTACTATATTAGTAGGTATCCTAAGGAAATGGGTTAGTTTTGAATTATCCTATCGTACTTAGAACATAGGAATTTTCACTAATGTGAGTAGATATTATGGATCTCGATCTTCAAAGAGGTATTGAGATTGCCCACGGTGTGGGCTTTAAGTTATTGATAGTCAAAGTATGATTACAATTTATCATACTTTTTTGAGTAGAGTATATTGTAATAATAATAATAATCTATTTTTAAGGTCATAGCGACGTTAGACACCAAACTGGTGTATAAGACCCCCTTGTTTGTGGGACAAGGGACCCCCTTTGCCCAACGATTTGACTAGTAAAGTCTACGGAGGTATACATATCCTACCCCCCTTTGGATTTTAACTTGTGACCTCTTAGGAGGAAATACATGTTCTTAACCATTAGGCCCAATCATTACTTTGTAGTCAATTTATTTTGATTTTTAAATTTCGAGATTTTTTTTATATGGTTTTACATTTAATTATAACATTTAAAAAAATAATTTTAAAAATAAAAAAATCAAACACTTTACCATATATACTTATTAATTAGGATGATCAATAAGTATTTGTACTTGTATGTATATCACTTCTATTATCTATTATTTAATATATATTTATAAACTGAAATTTATATTTATAATTGTTTTTAATGATATAAAGTACATCATAAAAAAATATGGTCTTGAAACAATGACAAATATTCAAAATAATTAACAATACAAATGCAAGGTAAATCTAGCAAGATGAATCTTTTGCATTTGATAATTTTCTATTCCACTCCTTGTTCAATTTGAAGCCCAAGAAGATTGTTGGATCAGATTGGCAGGTCACATCACGACCTCTCGAAACTTCTCACTGGGGATCGTTTAAACGACGTTCCCATCCTGACAACGTCACGAGACGGTAAACTTCCACGTCAATACCCTTGACATAAAAGCATAAAAAAACTGACAAAATTCTTGATATTTGGCCCCTCCTGCAATGCCTATTTTTTATTTATTTATAAAACTAGCTATTATTACTCTCTCATTGTCCTCCCCAACTATAACTCTAAAGATGAAATTCTTATTTCACTAATGACACCCCACTGCCTTCACTGTCAAGAATGAAACAGGGAGCAACACGAGCTTTAGCTACAGCCAGCACGCGAGCCATGGAGTGAGCTTGGCCCCATATCATACCATTTTTAATGAAATAAAGGAAATCATAAAAAATATTCATATCATAAATTTAAATTAAAAAAAAAACTTAAAAAAACTAAAATTAATATGTTTAATTAAGAACACTTTGTTTGACCTACTTTATTACTTTCTCATTATTGCAGAGTGTATTGTAATTATTTTGTAGTAAATTTGTTTTGATTCTTAAATAATCTACAATTATTTTAAAATTGTGTTATAAATTTTTTTTGAAGTATTAAAAATTTATTTATTAAAATAATTATTTTTTAATTGAAAAAACAAATTTAAATTTTTTAAATATAATTTTTTATTTTGTGATTGGTTATTAGTTTTGATAAGACAATTTTATGTGGTTTTATACTTAATTGTTAAATTAAAAAAAATAAAATTAAAAAATTAAAAAATCAAACACTTTAACATGTGTACTTATTGTACTAGTTGGCAGTACATAGCCACGAGTTAGCTCTAACTTTAGTATTACTTCTGGTTTAACTTAAAACATTTCACTCAAACCTTATGTTGAACATACAAAACAGTAAAAAGTATTTTTTTTCATAATAAAAAATTATGTTTTTCTTGTATCTTATTGGTGCATATATTTAGAGTGTTATTGCAAGCTTCACTTTGTTCGAGGCTTAATACAACCCCTAGATTGGCGCCATGTCTTTGAGATTTGGATAGGTAGTTCGAAGGCAGTGCATAGCAGCATACTGCCCTTGTTAATTATGATCATTAATACCTATTATTTATTTGTACATATGTCACTTTTGTTATTTTACACACACATATATGCTCACAATGGTACATTGCAAAATCCCAAGGATTATTGGATTAAATACGAAGGTGACTGAGGGAGAATTCCCATATAATTGATCTATACACACAATAGTAACGAATCATAGCTACCAATGCTAGTGGTTGGAAATTGCATTTTAAAGGAGCATGTCTCATTCCAATTTATAGTGCCACCAACACCAATTCTATTTAATGAAACATTTCTTTGTGTACTTAATACCATGTTCCAAATGTTTTTTTATTTAATGTTTGATAATTATTTTTTATTCTTTGCTCTTACTGAAACTTATTGTAAAAAGTGACTTGACTATAATCATGTCATGCATTCGTCTACTTAGAAAACTCCTTTTGAAGTATGTTTGGGGTACTTGCCTAAATCACCTATGGAATTTGTTTTCAGAGAAGCAGGTAAAGAAGATGGATAGGATGATACAGATAAAGATAAAAGGTTCATTCAAAAGATTCAACAGGTACATCAAGCACTACAAGAACAATTGGAGAAGAGCCAAGCCAAGTATAAGGAAAGGTGTGATGAACATCGGGTTGACCATGAATTTGAAGTCGGTGATCAAGTATGGTTACATATCATCAATGATAGAATGAAAGGTGAAGGTAAAAAGATAAGACCAATCTGGTATGGTCCATTCAAGATCTTGGAAAATATTGGTACTAATGCCTTTCGTTTAGATCTACCAACCTACATGCAAATGTATTCAGTGGTAAATGCTGAGAATTTGAAGCTTTATGAGCCTCCTATGATTATAGATGAAGATGAAAGTATTCAGGTTCCAACAATTGATGATTTTTCTCCATAATATTTGGACGAGCTACAGGAAGATGTTATTCTTGATAGAAGAATCAAGACTTCACAACAAGGTGATGTGGAATATCTTCGAGTTGGTCTTAAAGGGGCAAAACCAAGTAAGGAAAAATGGATGGAGATCAAGAGGGTGAGGGAACTCTATCCTCAACTAGTTGTTGAGTAATTAAAATATTTTCGTGGTCCAAAAGGATTCCAATGGGGATGAATGATCCAAGAGGACCCAAGAATTCTCACAGAGGTCCAGGAGGATTTGGACATCTATAGAGGTCCAAAATGGTTAAAAAATGCTCAAAATTCAAGTATTCTGAATGCGCTTGAAATTACATCAATGCGTAGAGATCGGTGATAGATTTCCAATGGTGCAAAAATAACCTCAAACGAAGTTTGTATGCACAAGTTATGAGCGGTCAAAGTCCCAGTTAAATCAGGTCAAAGGTCAAAGTCAACATAAACAAAAGGGTGACACGTGTAACCAATGCAAGGGTGACACGTGGGACATGATTGCATAGGTGACGTGGCATATTGGTTGGCAACTGATTGGGCAAGTCGTACATGCTAGATGGACAAATTACATGTTGACACATGGCAATGGATAGTCAATGAGAGGTCGCCACGTGACGACCTCCCATTGGCCAATATTGGTTATGGTCTATCAAAATATTATGGGAGTTGATTGGGGTCTAACCTATGACCCCCCAAAGCCTTATACAAACCTCCACTACTAACGCACCATGCATTTAGTTCTTACCATGATATGTTTTAAAATTTATTTGAATTAATGTAAAGCTCTGTTTTGGGGGGAAAGGGGTCGAGGGCTAGCTCCCAACCCCTGGTATATATGTTAATACATGTGATGAATACCATAAGTGCGAGGGGATAATGAACTAAAAACCAATGCAACCATATAATATATGGTTACAACAATATATTAAACGACCAACAATTATACCAATAAAAAAACAGAATATATGGCAGACGATGGGGCTCAAACCCCCGACTTTCCATATATAACCACAATGTTTTAACCAACAAACCACACATATGGTTTATTAAAACAAACCACATATTTTATATTTAATGGTTGCCCCAAAATTTGGACAATAAGTTAGGGCCCACACCCTATTTCATGGGTGTGTGGACCGAGGCAGGGGACATTAATTTTATGTAGATAATTGTCTCAAAGTGCACGCCTAAGGGTACATAGACTTTGAGGTACACTGTAAAGCATGTCGAGAGGTGCCTTAGTGGAATTTCGAGAACTTTATACTCATTTTGCATGATTTTTCGCAAGGAATCCAACGATGCACTATGTTTCTGCATTTGAGCAACATATAAAAATGTCATTGTAAAATGAAAGCATTTGAGTATTAATAAAGAAGGTCTCTATTGGAAGCAAACCCAGAGAGGTAGCCCAAATTGGGTGAACTCCGTTATCTAGCTTGTGTATGTGATTTCATTATTGTTGTTCATTTCAAACTCAGTTATTTGCAATATATTTATCATTAAAGTGTGAATGGTTAGATAAGTTTTTCACAAGTAAATTGTAAATAGTTAAGAAATCATTATTATTTCCAAGATCAATTAGATGTTTATGTGTATTTAAAATAATCAACATCTAAGGATTTTTTGGATCAGACTATGAACCTTAGGAAAAAAAATACTAGGTGAGTGTGTAATATCTCCAACACCATCTTCTATTGAACTCTTCTCTACACCAACACTTAGTAAAAAAAAATCCATAACAACTCCCAACCACACCTTCGAACTCATCCCCAACTTGGGTTCAACACATAAATCCTCAAAAAGGGTCTCTAAGTCTGGAATTTCTCTAATGGTCGAATCCCCATCTAAACTCCTCCCACCTAGTACCCCATATTTAAATAGAATCTTGGATTTTTTGGGCATGCTCAACTACTAACGCTTCTATTAATTTATTTGTTATAGACACTCCCTACATTAGCCTTTCTATCTCCACCTTGATGTTTTGCTTCATATTCTTACTTGCCACAATCTGACACTATTCTTTAGGTGCAAGTTTCTAGACCAAGTTCCTTAGTTTCTTCTTTTAATCCTCAAGCACATCCTACTTGAATGATATTATTTGAGGTTCCTCCATATTGTCATCTAGAGCATTGAATTTTTTTTTAATTACTCTCTAATTAATTTAGTAAGCAACTGAAGAGTTCTGCATTTAATTACCAATCTGGGGTCATGTTAAACTTATGAACTATCGTGCATAGTATATGCAAGTACAATGTTGCAATTTCCAATGAGTTGTAGTACTTTCAAATGAATGTCACAAGGAAAAATACCAAAATGCTCTAGAAAGTCACCAAATTAAACTACACCAAATCCGCACTTGCATAAATGAAGGACCGCATTGCAAGAAAGTAAATGACACACTTGTGGAAAAGTAAATTACACTTGCAGGAAAGTAAATCACATTTGAGGAAAAGTAAATCACTCTTGCGGGAAAGAAAATCACACTTGTCGAAAAGTAAATCACTCTAAGGTGATTTGTCCAAGTGTTAAGGTGATATTGATTATTGTGATAGCTATGTTATGACTCATGTACTGAGATGCATTGAAACTCAAGCTATAGGAATCAAACCACAGTGTGCTCGTAAACAAGGAAAATAAACTATCTCAATTTTCAAACCACACAATTGTTAGAAAGCTAGATGCAGAGTTGCATCAATGAGAGTTGCAGCAACCATAGTTGTAGCAACGAGAGTTGCAACGGTAAGAGTTGCAACATTATGAGTTACAACAACATGAATCACAACAACCATAATTGCAGCAAGGGAAATATTAATGCTACAACAAAGTTTAAATAGAGGAATTGTTGGAAATAAATGAAAATGAATGAAATATGATACAACTACACATTAACCAATTATAAGTTCTGCAATGTCAACATAGAGTGGTGGCAACAAAGTTGCAACATCGAGAAAATTCCATAGTTGCAGCATGATGTTTTATAGAGGAATTGCCAGAAATAAATAAAAATAAAGAACATAGACTACAACTATTCACTCATCAATCGAAGATCACTACCCTGCAATGCTAGTGTTTAGCTACAATAATTAGCAAGATGTTAATAGAGGAATTGTTGGAAATAAATGAAAATAAGGAAGAGAGACTACACCTACTCACTCATCAATCAAAGATCACTACCCTACATTGTTAGCGTTTAGCTACAATAATCAACAATATGTTAATACATGAATTTCTAGAAATAAATGAAATGATAAAAATAAATGTTATGACTACTTCTACAAAATATAGAAGATACAAAAAATATCGAGCTAAGGAGGGGGCCCTACCTCCTTAGATGAGGTATTGGTCTAAGAATGTAGGAGGCAATAAATGCTTAACACACCATTAATTAAACATGAACGAAATAAAACTTTTATTAAACAAAAATGTGTGGATCAATACAACTCCGTTTTACAAACTTTCCACTGCTTTTCTTCCATCCCTTGGCTTAGAGAGAGTGGGTGTATTTAAAAAAATGACTTCTTCTTAAATGAGTTAAGACAATCGATGGACAACCACGAGAATCAGACTATCTCATCTTGTTACATTGTATTTTCCAAAAGAGGAAAAAAATTAGGTGCACGCTAACTAAATCAGCCACGACAAGTGGTGGCTGAGTTGTCCATTCTATTTTGGTGCCTAATTTCCTTTGACGTGTTCTTGAGCGGTTGTTGAATGACTAGTCGATCCCTAGTGATAGTTATGTGGTTGATCAATGATAGTTTCAGTAATGGTCTACAGTGAGACTTGCAGCACAAAGAGAGTCGCAACACTGTGAGTTGTAGCACTGTGAGTTGTAGTAGTGGGACTTACAATAGAGACCAGAGTTGCAACAACAGGAGTTGCAATGATGACCAAAGTTGTAGCACTGGGAGTTGCAACAACAACCAAAGTTGCAAAAAATACACTCAAACAAGGATTGCATCTCTCGTGTTGGGAAGGTACTTGTGCAACTTTTTTCTTGTAAAGCATTGTTAGCATGAAATGTGATAATCTCTTGAAAAATGCATACAGATAAGTGTTGAAATGGAATATTGAGTGAGTGATTACACCTTGACAAAAAGTGCATCATTGTGGATAAAAAGCATATTAATTTGGAATTGGAAATGGGAAAAAGTTGTACAAAAAGTATTGGGTATGTGCTACAAAGATGCCAATTTGAGCACCCGTCATCTCCCCCCAGCCGAAATAATTGCATGTCCCCATGCAACCAATCAATCACTTTGAGTCTAAGAGGGTGAGACTCCCTTGGAGGTGGCCGATGTCTTCATCTTTTTTCCCTTGCTCAGGAGTAGCAACTTCTTCTTCATCTTGATAGCCTTCCAAAATTGCAACGAGGCCTTCACCTAAAGTTTCCTCTACTGGTTCTTGTGTAATAGCAAGGTCCTTCTCTTCTTGGTATTCCTACAGGATTGCAACAAGCCTTCTCCTAAAATTTCCCTTGCTAGTTCTTGTGTAACATAAGGGTCCTTTTCTTGTGCTTGCATTGTTTCTCTGTCCCGTGCTTCCTCTACTAGTTTTGGTGTATCAATAGAGTGATTGGTGTTTGCACCCAATTCATCACTTGGTGAGCAAATAAAGGGTGCTTAGATGCCCAGTTGGCTCTTGCTGAGCATGACAGCTATAGAGGAAAGGGTTAGAAAAAGAACAACAAAACTATAAGCAAGAATTAAATAGCAAGAATTAAATTAAAACAAACTAAAACTATGAGCATATGGAAAAACACATAACAAAGACAACAAGACCAATATCACCAATGTTTTTGAGCTGGTCTATTGATGAAATCAAAGAACAATGAAGAAAGGGAACTATGGTTCCTTCTTCCTCCAAAGGAAGGCTCTTGAGGCCCTCACAAACTTGCTCTCCTTACAATAAGAAAATGAGAATAATGGTGAAAGAACTCCAAGCACATTCACTCAATGGAGAGGTGAATGGCTCAATGAAATGGTGCTAATGTGTTATTGTCAAGGAGTGAGTCCTTAAAACAATCTAAGCAGCATAACATTACATGAAATTCCTTGAGAAAATGATGTTTCTTCATGGATTTTTATAGCATAGCATTGGGTGATTATGTAACTCATTTGAGGTGTGAAAGGGGGCTCTTTAGGGCTCAATTAGGTCTTTGACTAGCCTACCATGTGGATTCAGCTCAGATTTGATGGTCAAATTAGGTTGGGAGCTGGTCCATAAGTGGTTGGGAGGCCGACCAATTCAATAAATGTGTCGTTTAGCAGGTGCGCGGGTTTTTTCGCTAACAGTCGCGCATCGTGCGCGCATGCACGCATTGTACGTTCCTGTTCCACGCATATGTGTGTGCACCCATCTTCTGTAAAGCGCCCTTCAATTTTTGGTTACTTTGTATAGTTTTTGACCCTTTTGCAATGCTGTGAAATTAATTCAATGCCATGAATGACTTCATTCCTGTTTGACGATGCTGAGTTCTTGTCGCCATGTGCAGACGAAATTTCAGTGATAACAGATGCCCCCTGATGGATGAGGTTAGGATCATACGTATAGCCGAAATCCATCAATGTTTATTTTACTGAGAATGGTGTTGTAAGAGAGAGCAACCGTGAGACCGTGTAGAGAAATCCTTTGGAGAAGAAAGGAACTGGTAGAACCCGACCTTCCATAAGGTGCATAACAATATACAACTGTGTACAAACGAGGCGGGCATGCCCCATGCTCGTGCTATGTAACTCTGAAAAAAAAATGATTGAAGTGTTGGTGTAGATCACTGCAGCGCCCTCGGGGGCGGTGATGATAAAGGCGGAAGACAATTATGCAAAGGAATATACTCTGAACAATAGGCAATGATCGCGGTGATAAGCAACGATGAGGATGTGGGCATTGATGGCCCTACCAGGTTCAGAGGTCTTTGGAAAATGATATAAATAACTGCAATAGTCGCAAAGTAAGACCCACCATAACATGAGAAAGTGTTGACGTCGAATGTTATGGGGGTCAACGATAGTAGGGAGAAATGGTGTTTCACCCTGTGCCGTCCGAGATCTCTCATTAAATGGAGAATAAGAATCAAGATACTGTTGCCCTTCTGGAAAATGTGTGCTGCTGTCGACAAAAGGGGGATGCGACTCCCAAAAGCGAAGGGCTTCATAGAATCTACGGAGGTGAGGAAGTGGCAGAGGTACATAGACGAAGTCAAAAAGTGGGAAGATTCAAGACTGCCCTTGGTTGGAGGGTGTATGATATAATGAGTGGCTGCAACCGTGTGACAAGGTCGAGTGTCAGGGGGACGCCAAGACCGATGATAAGTTGTGCCAGAGGCGGGACAAGGTGAACAAATTCAGAGGGTAAAAGTAAGTGACCGGGTTAGTACTCTGAAGATATGGACGATGCCGGCAAGAGTAGATGAGAAACAATGCTCCAACCAAGGGTGACATGGGTTGCGTGTGGCCAAAAAAGGAAGCAAGTCGCCAACGGTGATGACAAAAGGAAATGACTGCAAATAAAGGTGTTTGTACAATAAATAATGAATAATTTTGGAAAAAAAATGTACAAATACAGAAACGGGTGCCCCAACGTGAAATGAGTGCCCCATGGAGGGCAGAAACTTCTTGGAAAATAGATGAAGGGTGGGGGCCCCATTGGTGAGTTTCTGTATGAGGTAGGTGAAATGAAGATAGGTTCGCAGATGGGCAAACTGATGGTGGATGAAATGGTAGGTTCATGATCCTGCAGAGGTGCAGGTAAAAATAATAGAACCATAAAGTGATGATCTGGGAGTCCATATGGGAAGCTAGAAAAATGAGGAGAAGAAGTATGTGGTTGATCTACAACATGATGAAATACTATCGAGACTCCCATCCCTAAAGGGTAATGAAGAACAACATGAGTGTCGAAAGTGCCAAAAGGTGCTATGAATGGGACAACTCATGTGGGTGAGAATGCTACCGGGGTACAGTACCGATGATGCAAAAATGGAGGCGTGGGTACTGCAGAGCCGGGAATGAAGGTCCTAAAGGACAATATCAGCGGGTGTGACTGGAAATGTAAATGCAATACAGCGGGAGAGACTACATGCCAGTGCTGAGTATATACCTAAAGGAATGATGTTGAGGGAGGATGAGCAAGTACCTGCACACAGAACAACCAAATACCCAAAGTGAACAATATCTGAAGAGAATCTAAGATATGAGTATGTATGAGATAATTGTGACAATGTGCATGCATACTTGACCATGATATGAAAAAAGGGCGCCCCGGGGGCTTAGGATGAAAAGTGGCCCAGGGACAGCTGTGATGTAGGTGGCGGGATGCTGATCCTGTGGCTGAAGAAGGTTCGAAAAATGGACACCTTGGGCTCTCGGAATGGTGAGTGGAAGTTTGGAAAAAGGCCTATATATAGCTGTAGGGCCCATATTGCCACCTCATTTGTACCTGCTGCAACAGTGACTGGACGAGTAGATTTCAGAAAAGATTTGGTGATTCGGGGAGGATGAGGCGACTGATCGACATTCTGCGAGTTTCAGGTTAGTGGTCTGATCGTCCTGCATAGAAATAGGTTTCCAATTTTTGGGCAGGGTGGGTACGGGGGGTCGTACAGGGGTATTTAGGGGTTTTTTGATAGGATGTGGGCCCACATGCGCGGGCGATCCGGTGGAAGGCGCGCATAGGTGCGCGCCTATCCATCAAATATACGCGCATGAATGCGCGATAGAGGGAATTTAAGGCGTGCCCTGGGGGCGCGCCTGTGAGGTGGACAAGCGCACACTAATGCGTGCCTGTGAGCTAGACAGGCATGCTCGTGAGCGCGGCTGTATGATAGACATGCGTGCTCATGAGCACACCTATGCAGTGAACACGCGCGCATTAGTGTGCGCCTGTATAGTGAACAGGCGCGCATATGTGCGCGCTTGTATAGTGAACAGGCGCGCATAAGTGCGCGCCTATGGGTAAAAGAACCGCGTCTTTGGGACAAGGTTGGTGGGTGAAGAATGAGTCTTTTTTGATGCATTTGGTGGTCGCATACGCTGATATAGGACTCTATGTTGTGTGCAGGTGGCCAGCAGTGACTATGGCAGTTCGGTGGCGTGAGCGAGACTGGTCACAGTTGCGAGATGCTGTGGCCAATGCCGGGCCTGAGGTCCGAGCGACTTTAGCAACCTATGGATTGCTAAAGTTCTTTGAGTGTCCGTTGATACGGACACAGGAGTACTTACTACAGTTCCTGCTCCAGATGTGGAGTCCAGAGCTGCACTACTTCCTTGTGCGAGGAGAGCAGATCCCCTTCACTGTGGTGGAGGACGTATATTTTTTGACTGGGCTCCCCTTTCGAGGAACGCCGCTACTGGCAGATCCTGTGCTGCCGAGGGATACAGGCCTTGCCACGATTGGCACGTGTTTCTTCTCAGGCCCGGACTTTATGTCAGGGACGGTGGTGAGCATTAGTGCTATTGATTCGTTAGCGCATCGTTGCATAGAAGCGATGATTGTTAGGGTGTATGGGTCACTTGCGACCCAACGGATCAGTGGTGGCCAACTGCTAGTGCTAGAGAGAGTTGTGGTGGGCCGTGAGCGGTTCGCCTGGGGTCTGACGTTGCATGCGCGTATGACCGCCCAGTTGGACCGTTGTCGGTCCACCGGTACAGGCGAGTTTTCTTATGGCTCGATCCTGGTAGCATGGTTTTTAGAGAGGGTGCCGATGCTGCGCCCGAGGGTTCTACTAGAGGTGCCTGGGGCATGAGAGCCGCGATTGAGGTGATGGTCGGGAGTTTTGATTTTCCACGGTGGTGGCGAAGGTGGCCACTATTTTTCGGCACAGGGGGCACAGATCTGGTGGTAGATGCCGCAGGTGATACTTCGGTACCCCTATGCTGGGGTTGACTTCCGGGGGGACCCGGACATAGTGCTGCCTCCTGGGGAGGCATTTGACCATCGAGGTATGCTGAGTTTGTGTATGTTTTTGTTTTATGTTATGTTTTTGAGATATCAGTCCATATGTATGATTTATAGATACTGATACGATCTGCTATTGTTTGGTTGGTGCATGTGCAGATGTGGCACCTCGCGGGCACGAGGTGGAGTTGCAGAGAGTGCCGGCTCAGTGAGAGCCGGAGAGACTTCCATGTGGAGAGAGACGTCGGGGAGATGAGGCCACGAGGCGTCCAACAGAGCCTGAAAGGGCAGCGAGGAGGCACCGATTTGATGACCTTGGTGCGGGGCCATCACATGCCCCTCCAGTGGCGACCGGAGTGGATTTTGATGACATACGCCATCGTCTGGAGACGGTGTTGCATGACGTGCTTGAGGGCATGTGGATCCACATCCAGGATGAGGGGTTCCTAGAGCAGTGCATAGGAGTATCTCCACCATAGCGAGGTATAGTGCGTCGAGGAGCTCTGCTCGCCGTGATGACTAGTGGACGCCTGCCGCCAGGGCAGGAGGGTCTTGCGGGTGTTCCACCACCACTGCCTGGGGTAGGTGGTGGTGGGCCACCAACTCCTCCTGAGGGAGGAGCAGGTGGGGGTGCGATAGAGGCACCCTGATGTATGATATGTACCTTTGTGATTGTATATAGGCTGGTGAGACGATTTTTGTACCGAGGTGCTGTATTGGCCTACGGATACATGTATTTTTTGTATGTAAACATTCGAATGGCTGGAGAGGCCTTGATATATATATGAGTATGCATATTTTGAGATCTTGATGTTGTGTACATGTGTTTTTTGTGTTGATGATTATGATGATGTCTACTCTATCTATATGTTGTGACGGGATTTATGATATGTTTTATGTATGTGTAGCTTGATGTGATATATGCCAATCTAACACTGTGTTAGCTATTTCATCTGTTGTTTGATTCAATTGTCTTGGAATATGTGTAAATGTAATGGAATCAAAATGTCGAGATAACAG
>CBVK0100543839.1:0-17281 GCA_900067695.1 Picea abies | reverse complement strand
GTCATCCAACGATGACAACAAAGGATGATCCCGCATTCAATTTTCTTATTGGCTATCTCCAATCATCCACCCGATAATTTGTAGGTTTTAGGAAAAATCCCAGGTATCAAAATCTTGCATCCATGTTAACAAATTTATAGGGAAAAATATCTTTATAATAGTCCAATTCAAAATCCATCAATCTTGAGTAATGCAGAGAGGATTTATGAGGGTTTATAACCATTCTGGTTGCTCTCGAAAATAAATCCAAAATAGATTCAATCTCCCTCCATTCGGAGACTCGGGTTTTGTACATAATCAAGACATCATCCATGAAAAATAACATAATGCATTTAAGAAGTCTTGAGGTCTTGACCCTGATGATTTTACCCTTAGCTTGAGCCTGCTTGAGCATTAAGCTAAGGCCCTCCATCAACAAAATGAGTGGTAGAGGTGATAATGGGAAGCCTTGATGTAAACCTTTTCCACTATTGAAAAAGGTGGTAGATTCGCGATTTAACAAAATTCCAAAGGATGATATAGTAACACAACTCATGATCCAATTTGTTACAAAAGGGCCCATATGAGTCCTTAGAAGAATTATCCTAAGATAGTCCCAGTTTACACAATCATATTCCTTTTGTAGGTCCAGTTTCAATACTAATTCTTTCAAGTTTTTAGTTTTTATGATATGCATGCATTCTTGTGTTGTTCCTACCACATCCAAGATGTGTCTTCCTTTTAAAAACCCCAACTACTCTAGAGAAAGGGCCTTGGATAGGAAAGTCTTCAATCTACACGCTATGACATTTGCAATGATTTTGTAATCCATATTACACAAAGGAATAGGCCTGAAGTCCCCAAAACTCATAGGTTTATCCACGTTGGGGATGAGGGTTATAAAGGTTGAGTTTAGTGATCTTACCATCATTCCAGATCTCCTAGAATACTCCACAGCTTCCATAACCTCATTCCCAATCATTTCAAAGTGACTAAGGAAAAATTCCACTATCTAGTCGTATTGTCCACGGATTTTGTCCTTGGAAAAGGGCTTTTGAATGTGCTTAATTTCTTCTCTTGTACATAGTTTCTCAAGTTCCTGAACATCTGTTTCTGAAAAAATACTTTTATAAAAAAGCACTGCTGCAACCTGATCAACAATAGTATTCTTCCCAGACTCGGCATGGAAAATTTTAAAGTGTCTCACAAAGTCTGTTTCAATTTATTCCTGTCATGAATAGCCCATTCCATTTTCATCCTTTATCTCCCAAATTTTATTTTGTATTCTAGTCACCCTATTGTATCCAGATAGCCCTACTCTTTTGCCTCCACGTTTCTTCTTCCACTAGAAGATACTTCTATCTTTTTGTTTCAAGCTCTTTGATATAGTTGTCCACTGTCACTGGGGCACTCCCACCTTCTTTTGAATTATAGGATTTCTCTAGTTGTGTCTCTACATCTCCTATCTCTTGAAATCTTAGCCTCTTTTGAACTTTCTCCCAGAAAATACCTTTTTTATTTATTAATTTTAGTTTCCATACTAGTATTCTCATCGGGGATGGTTCTCAGTCAAACTCTGTATATTTTCACACCAACAAAAAAATATATTTAAACCCCTTTTCCTCCAACCAGACAAGGTTTAGATTAAACATGTAGTATTTCTATCGCTGATCCTTATAAAACTACAAAACAACCGGTGCATGATCTGATATGTATGGGTAGGATACCCAAGATATGTACCTCCCTACCGAAGTGACCAGGTCCTATGACATTAGCACTCTATCCAGTCTTGTTTATATGCCTTCTGATCCACCTCTTCCATTGCATCAGGTAGGAACCATATGAATCGGAACAATGCCAACCAACCTAAAGTCATGCATAATTCCTTTAAAATACTCGACCATAGGGTCCATTCTTGCCTTATTTTCCCACACTTCATAGGATGATACTGTGAAATTTAAGTCACCTTCCAATATAAGGTTTTTTTAGGCTTAAATCCCACTATTTACCACAATGTCCCAGAAAGCTTTCCTATCTTTGCAAGAGCCATAAAAATTTAAAAGAGATACCAACTGGTTACCCTCATGTAGTGTTCCTTCGAGGAAGATGCCAACTACAATTAAAAAATGAGTTAGGACAACATTGGTCGGTTTCCAAGCCACACATAGACCCCCTAACTGCCCTACAGAGTCTACGACACAACAATACCAAGTGGGAAATAGTCTTGACACAAAGGCTCTTGCTTTCACTTCTACCACCATGGTTTCTTTTAAAAATATAATGTTCGGTAATACACAAGTCAATAATATTTAGAGGGAGGAAAGTTTCAGAGCCCCTCCTACTCCCCTTAGGTTTAAGGACAAGATTTTCATTATTTTTCCTTGGCTAGGGATTTAAGTCCTCTAAGAGCCCCCAAATCATATTTTTTGTTACCTTTTTTGTTTATGTATCATTTTTTGTACAATACTTTTTTCCTTGCACTTATCATCTTTATAGGTGATGGCTTTGTCCCTGGTCCTCCCCTCCATTGTTCCTTCTTTGTAGAGACCTTGGTGCAACAATTTTCATGCCCCACTTCCCTAGGGGTAGTTCCTTCCTCTATAATGCTTACCTCTATACGTCCTTCATATATCGTAAGGGGTTTCTTTGTTGTTATGTCCCTATATGAAGGGGCTAGAGTCTCTAATATAGATCCCAAGGAACTCTCACTAGCTTCCTTCTCCATCTCCCTTAGCAACTCATTTCTCTTTTCCTCAATAACATGTGGCATAAACCCTTTTTCAGTTATTAAAAAAGGGGTAGTGTAAGTTTTGACATGTGCCCCCAATTTTAAATCGCCAATTAGTTCCCTTGAGACACCCTCCCTCTTTGTCTCTCTATCACGATTCTCATGTGGTGCATAATCAGGTGAGTGAGTAGTTGGAGAAACCACATTTAGGTTTAAACTAACTATCTTAGATGCAAACATAGTAGGGTAAAAGGAGGGACATAGAGATTTTAACTTACCTGACTCAATCTCCATAATTGTTTCATGTGTATCCACCTCCTCCTCAACTGAAGTTTCTTTACATTCCTTTCCCACACATTTGTCTTTTACAATGGGCAATGCTAAGTTGGGTTATACTGTGAGGTTTCACTATGATACTTCCTACCTCCTCCTGATTCACCTTCTATGGCCCCTATCTCAGCTGCATTTCGTATTTTTTTCCTACTTCTTCAAGTGTAGCCACATTTGGTAGGAAGTTTTTTCCTCCTCCACTCCATTTCTTGGGCTACACCCCTACACACTCTTCGAGGACTAACTTGCATATTTTTATGCAGCCACTTTCCCTGACTGTGCTAATTTTGAGTTCATCATCCCCGTTGAAGAGGCTAGCTTGTCTCCACAATTCCTCATCATCCTAACACATTAAGGTTCCTATCACACCTTCCATTTTTTGTTTGACGTTCTCCAACCTCTGGTTACCGTTTGAAAATCATTGTATTCAACTAGGTTTTAAAACCGCCAAAATCAGAGAAACCTTAAAGAACCTCCATTTTGTTGTAGAACCCCCAAAACCCACTTACTGAACCTCCTCTTATGTTAGTTGTGGATCACTTCTTTAATTTTTTTTGGTCCAAGGCACATTTGAGGAAAAATCAAGGTGGAGATGACCATGATTCTATAAGGATTGGGTGTACATGACAAATAAAGTCACTTTTCAATGTGAAAAAGGGACAAAATTAAGTTATTGTCATGGTACACAAAATCTATACAATGTAACAGTACTAAATTGGTATACATAATTTGTAACTTGTAATATTATGTGATAAAAATGCTCTTATTAAAATTATTATATTTTTATAATTAAGGTTTGCGCATGCAAATGTTAGAATTTAAATTCATAGTAATAATATTGCATGACTAAATCTAAATAAATCAAATAATGAAGATTCAATATTAAACTATATAAAATTAATATATAAATCTATGAAAATATTGAAATCTCATACCTGTAAATGGATCTAAAAAAAAAAAACTCAGAAGAGCACTCCTAGTGATGGAGAAAATTTGTCCAACTTTGCTTGAAAATAGGATAATATGATTTCATATTTGTCTTCTTCAGGTGAAAATAGAGAAATATGTTTCCAAATTTCTCTTCTCTACTAGAAAATAGGCGAATATGATTCATCATGTCATATAGGTTTGGCTTTTTATATCTAAAAATAAAATCCATAGGGTACATAGGAAGGCGTAGTTCTTTCGCTAGTACTATAAGCTGAGGTAGAAATATGATTCATCATGTCATATAGGTTTGGCTTTTTATATCTAAAAATAATAATAGGGTTTTGAGATAAGGAAAAATATAATATATTTAAATAATACAAAATATTTGTTGACCTTAAAAAATTATCCTTAAATTTTTCCTTCTGGCTATAATTCACACCTAAACAATTCCATGGTTGCATGCAATCCTCCATTGCTTGAGCCTTAGATTTATCTCTTAAGGGTGATGTATTGGACAAAGGATAATACCCAAAGTGCCATAAATGGAAAAAATTTGGAAGAAGTATGGATGTGCAATGTCCCTTTCTGAATGATCACTCCAGGAGGATAAATTAATAGCCTATTTAATTCCCATAGGCTATAATCGGTGAAAAGATAATTAATTAATTTAATTTTTTAATGTCATTTGGGAGAAAAACAACATTGAAAGGTGATATTGAGTAATTAAATTAAAAAGGGTGTTATAAAGTGACTTTGGGGAAATATTAAAGAAATATATTATAAAGTTAATTTATAATTAATTATTGGACTGAAAAAGGTAAAAAGGGTATAAAAGTACAAATGAGAGTTGATTCTCATTATTCATGATTATTATTCTCAAAATTGATTTGGAGAGCTCTCATAACTTTTCTTGGTTTTGGGGCCTGAAACCCTTGAGCGGTTGGTTTCATTGGTGAAACAAATCCACCCTAGCTAAACAAGAAGGAAAGATCACATATATATCTCACTGGTTTCTCTATGGAAAAATGAAGTCGCCTCATTTTGCTAATTCTTGGGGCCTTCTCATATTTTTTGGTTTTTGACGAGGCAATACTCTCATCTTCATCTCATGGTAGCTTAAAAGGAGGCCGTAACTCTATATTATTAGTAGATTCATGGGACTTGTGAGATTCGTTTCACTCTATCAACAATCATGGGGCTTTGTGAGGGATGTCCCACTCATTGGCATCTCGTGGCAATAAGAAAGGGGGTCATTTTTCTTAACAAGAACATCATGGAATCAAGGAAAGGGGGCCACATCATCATTGCAACACGTGGGAGTCTTCGAGGGAGGTTGTGCCTATTGCTATAGCACATGGGAGTCTTGGAGGGAGGTCATTCATGTTATTGTAGCTTGTGGGAGCCATAGCTAGGGGTCGTACCATTTCAACAACTCGTGGCATCCAAAAAAAGGGTCGTCTTAATAAAATACAACAACATATGTCTATGGTTATCTACAGGTCATATTGTAAGACCATTGTTTGTTATAGTTGCTAAAATAAAATGAATGTTACAACTGATACGAGATGGTTATTTTTTGCATTGATGTAATAGTTGATTTTTGGTGTTAACTACAATAAAATCCATTCTATGTGCAAAACCCTTTTTGGATCCATCGTGAAATTGCATTGATGAAGAGATCTAAAACCAAACATTCATAAAACCAAGAAAAAATCAGCCAACACAAAGAAGGGATCTTATAGTGGTATTAGAGCTAGTATTCCTACCATCATGCGAGTGCATGTTATCTTAATGTTTCTGGAGGATAAGGAATATATCACATACAGGAGACATAAAATGTATGATAACATATTTCATTTAGAGTCAGAGTTAGAAGAAGAGGAAATAATGGGGGAAATGAATGATCCACTTGAGGGTATCACTTTGAATATTTTGAATGACCTTTCAAGGTGGAAACAACAATTGGTTCATCTTCTCACCTAGCTTATAAAAAATAATCAAGGGAATCAAAACAATGCAAAAAAAAATGGTTCAATATGGTAAAACAACAACAACAATAACAATGGGAACCATGCAGAAGGGAGACACACTCATATACTTGCTCAAAATAAAACTTGAACAACTAGCAGAGTGACCTCTAGACCTCTCTTACCTCAATTATTGGAAGGAAAACAAGATGGAAATGAGGGACATCAAGGACACAGTGAAATGTTTTTTATTATTTGAGGGATTATCAAACTCTTCACGAGGAATTTCATACAGCTATGTCTTTACAAAATTTTTGTACCATCAAGTACATGAATAGGCAAAGGGAGTGCAACAGGGGCCTAGAGAATTTTGATCTTCTGCAAAAGGTTGGGAAATTGTCTATCCCTTCCTTTGATGACTCACCCAAATGCACTTCCAGAGCTTGTGCTTATAAGTTGTACACATATTTCCAACTCAATCCCATGTTGCAGACATAGGCCATTAGATATCCTACATTGCTTTTGGATGAAGAGGCCCATGAGTGGTGGTACCATGGGATAGTCACAATAGAGCATGCCAGTGTTACATCATAACTGGACTTCACACAAAGGTTGATTGAACAATTTGATAAAAAGGATCCAAAGTTGCATTTCAGAGAGTTCGCACAACTCAATCAGATTGAGACAATGGATGTTTACATTTCAGAGTTTCATAGGATAACAATCATGGTGACAGATGTGCTAGAGAATAAGATGATTATTTTTTTTATTGAAGGACTATTTGATCCCTTGCATTGTTGGATTAAGGCATTCAAACCATCATCTCTATAAGATGCTATCATTATATCACGAGACATGGAGTATTCAATACCAAAGAATAAATTTCCTTCTAAACCTTTCCTTCCTTAGAAAAAAAGAAGAAGACAAGAAACCCTCCAGAAGGAGTGACTTGGGAAAGATAGATTGGATGATGAAACTCGTAAATAACTAAAAGGGAAGAAACTTTCTATCAGTTGTAAGGAGTCTTGGGAACTGGTTCACATGTGCATGGGTAAGGGTAAGGTGCATTACATATAGGTTCTTTCAGATAGTAATGGGGAAGAGGAAACATGACAGGCTCAGGGAAGCGATCTCAACAGTCTAAATGATGAGCATCCAAATGAGGAGGTTAAGGGTGGGACTATTTCCACTCTATTAGGTGTTCCTACATTTCACACTTTCAGAATCAATGGAATATTATAGGGACAATGTGTCATAGTTTTGATTGATGTTGAGGAAACCCACAACTTCATTGACTCAACTCTTGTGGCTCGGAGAGGCATTCCTACAAAATACTTTGAGGGATTTAGTGTAGTGGTGGTGGATGGGTAAAATATGAAATGCACATAGAAGGTTCCATGACTGGATGTGATGTTTGGTAACTACACGGTGATATATGAATTATATGTAGTTGAGTTGACAATCACAAAGGTCATCTTGTGATGCAGGAGCATCCACAACACATCAAGCGAGCCAGCGCATCGAGCAGAAAAGACAGCTGGACAACGCCTATGAATTTTGAAAATGCTTTGGAAGTTGTTGTGTCATTCTTTAATGAAGTCATTCATAAAGAAGTGCATTTGTATTGTAAAGGGGACCTTGAGCCTTTAAATCAGAGTTGACAAAGCTCAGGAGGGATAGTTCCTTTCGGGAATACCGTGGGAACAGACCTAGGAGAGGCTCGAAAGAAACAGAGCTTTGGAGCGGAAGAAATCCTCAAGAAGGAGAATCGGCAGACAGGATTAGCAGGAGAGATTCGCGAAGTCCCGCCGACAGTCAGATCTTGAGGAGTTGCGAGGGAATTAACCCTTAGGCGCAAAGAGAAACGAGAGCCATCGAGATTCGACATATCGGGTTTCCAGGGGGCAAGGATTTCATAGTTGTTGAAATCGTGATTTTTGATTTCCCAATCTAATCGAAACCGTTGATCGTTAGGTGGACAGGTGGCACGAGATCCCGGAGAGTCGGGATTTGGCATTCAGGGTTTTATTGTGCAAAGGAATTGCGACCGGTGAAATCGCGATCCCATGATTCCCGAAAGGGCAGAGAGAGGAGGTGACGTGGCAAGGAGATAGCACACGTTCCATTGGAGTTCGGGGTTTGGGGATTCATGGTGTATGTGAACCATGACATTGGACACACTGATTTCCCGATAGGGAAATCCCCGACGTGAACGGAAGTGTTGACTGTTGACCATCGGGTTCGGGGTTTTGAGTAGCACATGAATGTGCCCGCAAGTTTTGCGATATCGCGAAACCTGATTTCTCAAGAAAACAGTCGGGAGATCAACATAGTACCCTGTGGGTGAAGAAAGGTCTCGATAAAGGATTTGAGAGCATTGTAGCTCTTCGGGCCTGAGTCGAAGAAGGTCCTGGTGGAAGCGATTGGACGTGAGGGTCATGACTTGCACCATATTGGGTGTTCAGTGGATTTATTCCTTGGGAACACATTATCAGAACTACCAAACAATGGAGCTGGAATTTAGGGCAACGAATGGTAAGAAGGTGGTTATAAGGGGCATGTCCAATGGTTCTCCTAATATTGTTTCAACCAAGAATATGGAAATAATATTTAGGCATGAATATGTAGCTTTCATAAAAGAGTGTCTCATTAAGTCTAAGAAGTCTTCAAATAACATCCTACTTTACCATGCAGACATTCAATCATTGTTGGGAAAACATGACCAAGATTTTGTAGGGATTCCTCCAAGGAGACCTCCTAACAAAGGCTTTGAGCACACCATTGAGTTAGAAGAGGGGGAAAAACTAGCGATAACTACTCCTTGCAGACACTTGAAGAAGTTAAAGTATGAAATAGATAAGGAAATAAAGGATATGTTAGATATGGGGAATATCAAACCCAGTTCTAGTCCATTCACTTCTTCAGTGGTCTTGGTTAATAAGGACAAAACCACGAGGATGTGCATTTACTATCGAGCCCTAAATAAAAAAACAATAAAA
The DNA here is from genome assembly GCA_900067695.1 of Picea abies. Classification (NCBI taxonomy): domain Eukaryota; kingdom Viridiplantae; phylum Streptophyta; class Pinopsida; order Pinales; family Pinaceae; genus Picea; species Picea abies. The sequence continues at coordinate 8,348 of CBVK0100543839.1, read as the reverse complement.
AACATGTATACCATTCCCAATATTGATGAGTTGTTGGATGAGTTGCATGGAGAAATATATTTCTCGAAGATTTATCTTCAATTGGGGTATCACCAGATCATGGTTAGGGAGAAGGGTATTCACAAGACTGCTTTCAGGTTTCATTATGGGCACTGTTATTTCTTGATCATGCCATTTGGTTTGACCAATGCACCTGACACTTTTCAGTCTTATATGAACCACATCTTCAACAAGAAGTTGCAGAAGTTTTTGTTGGTGTCTTTTATGATCTCCTTATATACAATATGACATGGGAGGATCACTTGAGGTAGTTAGATTTGATATTGAGAATTATAGGGGAGAATTTATTGTATTCCAAGGAATCAAAATGTGAATTCAACATGAAGAATATTTTGTATTTGGGGCATGTGATTAGTCAATAGGCAGTGTAGGTACATTACTAGAAGATACATGCCATATTGGACTAGCCACCTCCTAAGACACTTACAGAGTTTCATGGATTCTATGGATTGTGCACTTATTATAGACACTTTGTTAATGGGTTTTCACAGTTGGGTGCACCTCTGACAAATATCATGAAGAAAGGGGCATTTAGGTGGACAGAGGAATCTTAGACGAAATTTGAAAAGCTCAAGGAGGTGATGAGCACTTGTCCAATATTGGCACTTCTTTATTTCATTCAACCCTTTGTGCTTGAGTGTGATGCTTTGGGTGAGGGTATATGCACTGTCTTGATGTAGAATAGACATTCGATAACATTTAAGAGTCGAAAGTTCTAGGGACTAAATAGACTCTACTCCATCTACGACAAGGAGATGCTCTCCATTATGCTTGCTTTGGTGAAGTTCAAACATTATTTGGTAGGTGGAATATTTTTGGTTAATACTGAACATAACAATTTGCAGTATTTCCTATAATAGAAGGATCTGAATGAGAGACAACAGAAGTGGGTCAATAGAATATAGGCTTATAATTTTAACATAGAGTACATGAAAGGAAAAAAAAATGTTGTTGTTGATTCCCTTTCTAGAAAACCAACTGCATGTTCCCTTACATAGGTTTTAATAGATTGGAAGTCCTACCTTTTGGTGGAATGTTCCAAGAATAAGTTTTCTTATGAGTTAATAGATGGTCATATTCAGGATGATATGTGCAGAGTGGTGGATGGAATTATCTTCTACAATGATAAAATATATTTGGTTCCTGAGTCTATTCTTAAGGCAAAGATTATGATAGATACTCATGATACACCATTGGAAGGGCACCTTGGATACTTCAAAACCTACAGGTAGGTTAGAGAGAGGTTATTGTGGAAGGGCCTCAAAGACAATGTGTTGCAACATGTGAGAGAATGCATGAGTTTTCAGTAGAACAAGTCAGAGCATAACCATATAGTAGGTTTAATTCAACCTTTACCCATTCCAGATCCAAAGTGGGAGAGTATCTCGATGGATTTCATCATGGGTATATTGAAGGTGCATGGAAGGGATTGCATTTAGGTAGTGGTTGATTGACTGACCAAGTCCGCTCATTTCTTCGCAATTTTATTTGAGTATAAGGAACCATAGGTGGTAGAGTTGTTTTTCAGGGAGGTGTTTAGACTCCATGGGCTGCTTAGGTACATTGTCAGTCATTGAGACAAAAAATTTCTTATTGCATTTTGGCAGGAGTTGTTCATATTAGCAGGCACAAACTTGACTCCTAGTACTAGCTATCACCCATAGATGGATGGCCAGACAAACATTGTGAAAATATGGGTTGAGGGGTATTTTCTTAACAGTGTGTCAGGACAGGAAAAGGCATGTATTAAGTGGTTGAATTTAGAAGAGAATTTCTACAACACCACTTACCATATTTCCATTGGTATGCCCCCATTCTGAGCATTGTATGGCTATGATTCTCCTTCATTTGTGGATTTTACATTTAGGTATAGTAGGGATCCCAAAGCCAAGGATTGGATATAGGAGAGTTAGGATATCCTTAAGACTCTCAAGGATAACTTGCAAGTTTTCTAGAACCAAAAAAATATTTATGTAGACAAACAGAGGGTGGAGTGAAATTTTGAGGTAGGAGACTTGGTTTTCTTGAGGTTGCAACCATATAGACAGTCTTCATTGAAGAAAAGTGCAAAAAATTTTAAACCACAATTTTATGGTCCCTACAAGGTAATACAAAGAGTTATGGAAGTAGCTTATGAGCTTGAGCTACCAGAGGGGAGCAAGATTCATAATGTTTTTCACATATCATGCCTCAATAAGGAACTGTGATAACATGTTACTTATTCAACAAAGTTATCCCCACTGGATGAGGAGGGGTATTTGGTGTTGATTCCTAAGGATATTTTGGATATCAGGGAGAGGAAATTGAGGAGAAGAGTGATCAGAGAGTATCTTATCAGGTGGAGAGACTTTCCAGTGGAGGATTATACGTGGGAAGGAGATAAGATTTTGTAGCACCCTACCTTACATTTGCTTGAGGGAAATAAATCTTAGGAAGGGAGAACTATAATGTCCCTTTCCAAGTGATCACTCTAGGAGGAAAACTTAATATCCTATATAATTCCCATAGGCAATAGTTAGTGAAAAGATAATTAATTAATTTAATTATTTAGTTTCATTTGGGTGAAAAAGAAACATTTAAAGGTGAAATTAAATAATTAAATTAAAAAGGGTGGTATAAAGTTACTTTGCGAAAATATTATAGTTCATTTTTATTATTCATGATTATTATTCTCAAAATCGATTTGGAGAGATCTCGTAGATTTTTTTGGCTTTGGGTCCTGAAACCCTTGAGAAATTGGTTTTGTTGGTGAAACAAATCCACCCTAGTTTATCAAGAAGGAGAGATCACACAAATCTCTCACTAGTTTCACTGTGTAAGAAGGAAGTTGCCTCATTTTTCTAATTCTTGAGTCATTCTCAAAGTTTGTGGTGTTTGAGAAGGTCGTACCCTCATATTTCACTCATGGAAACTTAAAAGGAGGTCGTACCACTTTATTATCAACATATTCATGGGACTTTTGAGAGCTATTTCACTCTATCAGTAGTCATGCGACTTTGTAAGGGTTTTCCCACCTATTGGCAACTTGTGGCAGTGAGAAAGGGGTTTGCATTTCTTAACAACCACATCATGGCATCAAGGAAAGGGGGCCACATAATCAGTGCAACACATGGGAGTATTGGAGGCAGGTCGTGTCTATTGTTGCAATACGTGGGAGTCACAACCACATCATGGCATCAAGGAAAGGGGGCCACATAATCAGTGCAACACATGGGAGTATTGGAGGCAGGTCGTGTCTATTGTTGCAATACGTGGGAGTCTTGGAGGGAGGCCATACTTGTTATTGTAGCTCGTGGGAGCCATAGAGAGGGGCTGTACCATTTCGACAACTCATGGCATACATAAAAAGGGTTGTCTCAATAAAATATAGCAACAAATGTCTATGGTTATCTACAGGTCATATTGTAAGAAATTTTTTGGTTATAGTTGCTAAAATAAAATGAATGTTACAACTGATATGAAATGGTTATTTTTTGCATAGATTTAATATTTGGTTTTTAGTGTTAAGTGCAACAAAATCCATTTTGTGTGAAAAGCGATTTGTGGATCCATTGTGAAATTGCATTGATGAAGAGATCTGAAACCAAACACTCATAAAACCAAGAAAAAATCATCCAACATAAAGAAAGGATATTACACGAAGGAAGTATTGTACCACTTTTTTTCCCATAGGTCATTCCTACTTTCATAGGGATGAATGTCGAGACATAATGTGTGGGAAAAATTCCCACACCACTCTAGAACATCGAGTTGGATTTTGGGTCAAAAGGAGGTGTTGACCCAAAAAATTGTTTTGGGCTCAACATGATATTTCACATTCTATATCTTCTTGAGATGGTAGGAGGATTTCTTTGAGCATCCTTCAAACTATGGTTCCGATCAAATAAGGTTGTAGGTGTCATCATAATTATGAATCTTTCCCCATTAAAGAGTATCAGGGGGTCACATTCACTAATTAATCTAGTACATAATGACTTATTAAGCACTATAAGAGTATTAGCAATCAATTTTAAGTCTCTTGGTACGAGTCTAAGAAAGTTAAAAATTCAAAGTTTTAGTTTGGTCAAGGCCCAGTTATAAAGTTGGGGTTCGTAGGGATAAATGGATTTTAGAGTTATGGTATTCCATAACCTACCATCAACCATGAGACACCTTCATGGTATCCATTAAAGCCAAAATGCCCAACAATATCTTGTTTGCATACAATTAGGCTCAATCCGTCCTTGTTTGGATTCTTTTGGGAGCATATTCTTTTAGTCGTAAAGGAGAGAATCCCATGATTATTTTTAAGTTCCAAATCGTTCCCATATAAAAATTCCCTATTTCAAGGCTGACCAATTCATATTTCATGAGACACCGATTTAATTTGCAAAAGTTTCAACGTTGGCCCCTTTTTCTCATCATTAGGTGGGTTCCATGTGAGTTGGACCTTTCACAAAATATAAAATGATTTTTATTCAATTAAAAAAAAATGTAGTGCCCCGGATGGGGTGACACGCGACAGTTCCTTGACATCGAGATTAACACTAAGACATAGCATAAATGCTGATGGCCGCCACCCACCCGCCCTACATTTACGATGGTAGATGACCATAACAACAGTTATACGGTGGAGGGGCACCTCCCTTGCGCGAACACTCTTGCTCACATCACACTCAGCATGACAAGGTTTATGGATGGCCAGGTGACTTCAGCCTTTGTCAATTTGTTTTTTCATGTGCCTGGACAGAGTGGGTCTGCTCTCGCTTCGGCTCTCCTCATCATCTGGGAGCTCTGGTGTAGCCCTATATCCTTCTCATCCCAGCTTACTCCCATCTCGCTGCATCCTCATTGTATTGTCATCTATTCCCTGGCAATTATGACCAGAAAGTGGGGCAGGCCTCGCCGGTCATCTATTCCCTGGCAATTATGACCAGAAAGTGGGGCAGGCCTCGCCGTGGCTCGGCCTGGTACACCCACAAGGTGCAACAACAAAGGAAGGAGAAGCTGGAGCGTGCTCTGTCGATGGCAACCTCCATTCTCCAAAAGAAGGCTCAAGCTGAACAATTGGCTCTTCATGCCATCATTGCGGAGACGGGAGCTGGATGTAGCAGCGAAACCATGACAATCAAGCCTGGAGACAGGTAGGCGAATGGTGTTACGGATGCGTTTCCCACCTGTTACGTGGAAGAAATTCCGTTCATGGAGGACTTGGCGACCACCCCGGAACGCCAAGCCATGGAGGCGAAACACCAGGATGGAAGCGACCCAAAAATTTCTCTGGATGATGACATCCCCGGGTGCATTGTTGAGGAAATTCCCTGGCCTAGTGACTACAGCCCCACGAGCCATGATATGCAGGAAACGTTCGAGGAAGAAACGTGGGATAAAACTAGAGCAGAAGAGAACGCGAACAAGAATAGCTCAGCGAGGACGGAAGAAGAGGATGGTGCAGAGCTGATGGAGCTCGAAGCTAGAATTGGAGCGATCATGGAATTGAGGGTGTATCCCTCAACGACGTGGGTAATGGCTTGCATGGTTCTTTCCTCCGTGCAGAGCATCTAGCTCTGGTGTTTGAACTCCGAGGCCACATGGTATACCTAGAGCACAAAGCCCTTCTCATGGGCCAGCGTCTGGACCTTCTCCTTGATGCGTACTTCAATGCTCCAGCTAAGAGGAAGTGCCCTCTCTACGCACAGGCATTTTCCATCCCAGCTGGGTCCACGTGGCAGACAAGCAAGGGTGACAGGTCACCGAGTATCTAGGTCTTCTATGCTTTTTATGTTTCTTATTTTTATCATGCTACTGTTACATGTTCACTTGGACTATATCCATCTATCCTGGTTTCCTCCGAGCAGGACAGATGCTATTTTGTTTCTTTGTTATATCATGCTACTGTTATATGTTCTCCAAACTATGCTAGTTTCCGGTAAACGACATCATTTTTGGTGACTCAAACCTATATCTCTGTACATTTTGTCAAAGTTTCTTTGATAACTTAATATAGCAGGTTCCACCTTTTTTACTCAAAAAAAAATAAAAAAATGTAGTGGATATTCCTTTTAGGGCTCGGGATAACATTTCCAAGGAGCCTTCGTTTTCCCAATCATGAGTTTGTATTCATAGTCTACAAAGGGCACAAGTTGCACACCTCCTAGATGACGAAATTTCATAGTTGTGACTTCCTCATCAATTTTTGTTTTTAAATCTACATAAGAAATAAGATCAGGTCTAGTGTTGATGTAAGTAATTTTTAGGCCTTTCCAATGTTATATCATATTCTAGGTTTTGACCCTAAGTTGTTGAGAATGAGATTTTGCAAGTTTGAGACTAGTTTTAGGGCATCAATTTGGTGGCACGGGTTCAAGGTTTAAAAAATATTTATGATGGGTACTAAATCATAATAGTATATATCCATACTATAGTTGAATTCGATATCTTTCAAACAACACCTCATTTTCCTCATTTAAGCATTGTATGACTCAGTTAGAGTTTTCACAAATCTCTGTACTGGTTACAAGGGCATGGCCTAAGCAACTTACATGGCATAATTTCAAATCATTCAAATCAACATTTGGTAGCCTTATGTCATCATTGTGAGTTCATGTTGTTGAAGTACTTGTCAATACATTTCTAATGATACTTCTTTTTCCTCAAATAGATGTCATATGATGATGCGTCTTTGCAAATTTGAGTACCATGCAAGCCACACCATTAAAACTGTTTTTAAAGGAATATATTTCCGGGAAAAATTAGAGGCCTAGATGACAAGAGATCACTATGTCATTTATGTCATCATGGAAAGGTCATCAAGACCTTTCCAATGCCATGCTCCGTGTATTTTGTCTCTATTTCACCCAAATTTCTTTGGAAATGTCAACTTGATTGATTTTGCATGATTTTTGAGGAAATTTAAAAACAAATTAAAAGAAGGAAAAAATGGGTTAAAAGGAAGAAGAAGAGCCCACATAGGGTAGTATTGTGAAAAAGGGAGAAAAATAAAAAATAAAGAAAATTCCCAAAAATACAAAAATATCCTTTTCTCCTCCAAATGCTCTATTTGCCAATTTTCTAAATGGGGAATAAAGGTTTTGGTCTATGGGTCAAAGGTAGTAGTAGAGATTACAGTTCGAGCATGTCTCCCTTAACTCTCACCATGATTGAACACGTACTATCAATACATAGCTTCCTTCATTACTTAAAAATAAAAGCTTAATATTGTTGGCCTTGTTATTTTCATGGTTCATAATTTATTGTTTTCCATGATCATTAAACATTGATTTCAATTTAAGATTGTTATATTGAGAGGTTTTGAATCTAATATTGTTAGATTGAGTGGTTTCCATGGATGGATTACACTCTGGTTATAAATTTGTTTGTATGTTGGTGCAAATGATTTTAGTGTTAGACTTATGTGCGAAAAGATTGTAAGAGGGAGAATATTTGAATCCCCCTTGGCCACTAGGTCCAAGACCCCTTTGCCCTCTTCAAAATTCTATAAAATGATGAAGGTTCATATTTTATTTTTTAAACAAGTATGGGGAATGGGTTTTGAAACCACGACCTCCCTTTTCCATCCAAATTGAAAATTCAAAATAAAATCCAAGCCAAGGCTGAAGCTCAAGGTTGTGACTCTCTTCACCACATAAAAGTGACCTCCTCATTTCCGTCAACCTTCCTTTTATTTTTTCAACTGAAAAAAAAACAAGTCAAAGCTAAGATTGTGGCTATGTCTACCCTCCTATGTGTGGTCGTTGTCTAATCCACCTCAAGTGTGGCTCTCTCTCCATTGGTGCGACCTTCAATTACAAATTTTTGCCTGCAACCTCCATTACCTCCAGCCTTTCCGTCAAAGCTCTAGGATAATTATTCACACTCTTGTTTCATGGTTTTGCATATGTGGAGCCCCTAATAAAAAGTTTGAATCATTTTTTTCGTTGTTTTGAACAAGGTGGTTGATGTTTTGAATGCAAAAAAAAATTATATATTGAAGGCTCTGTTGAACATTTTTTCAAGGTGAAGACTTTGTTAAACATAAAATTCTTGATATTATTTTATAATATTTTTGTGACAATGAAGTTTTTCTAAGACTATTATGGAATGTTGATTTTTTAAAAAACTTATACAGATAATTATACTCATGGGAAACAAAAGTTTGCGCAAGAGAAAAATTGATCACACTCGAGACAAAACTCACCATAATGAACAAAGGAAAGAGCATTATTGGAAAAATAAACGAGAACGTGAAAATATTGAAGAAATAAATGATGATGATGTAAATAGAGATTTTCAACAAGAAGAAGTCCAAC
>CBVK0100543838.1:0-17281 GCA_900067695.1 Picea abies | reverse complement strand
ATCATCAAAATCACTGCCTATATTGGGATCCTCATCATCAATATCACCCTCTAAGCATTAAAATAAGATAGAAAAGGACTGACATGCCTAATCAGTGATTTTGCTTGAGTTAAGGGTACGTTTTTACTAGGGTCATGACAAAGGAATTCAACAATCAATGCCACCAACATTGAGGTACATAGAGGGCTTGGTGCTGTCAATTAAATGTCAGTTCCATACCCTCATGCATGACAAAATCTAGTGGAAACATTGCAATCCCGCTAGTCCTAAAATCCCGGAAACTGTTAAGTCTACTGAATTTTGAATGAGATCTAAAATCCCACTTTCTCCATATGAAATCCAATGAGGTTGGAACCACTCTCAAACATGCTGAAACAAGTAATGGTAATGTTAAAAATTTAAGTAAAAGGATGAAAATGAAAGATAAAGGACAACGTCAACTTTTACTTTAATTAATTACTAGATGAACCATGGTAAATGAAAACAATAGATTTTCGCTTGTTTGCTTGATGGAAAATAGTCACAGTATCCTCAAAGCTCAATCCCCTAACTCACTTTTGCAAAATGAGGGTTAAATGACCAAAAAATTGGTTATAAGGTGATATTGATGCAAACAGAGCAATAATTTCCAAATTATTGTGATAATTACCTTAATTATTGCGATAATTTCAATTTATCACGATAAATTCAAAATTTCAAATTATCGCGATTATTACCAGCGATATTATTGTCGAGGTGGGTTTTAGTGATATTATCACGATACATGCAACACTGATCAAAATCAACTTTACAAGAACCAATCACATTTGAGAGGATGACATCAACCCCAATGGTTTACTTGGCATTGCTTGAGTTAAAAATGCTTATTTGGCACATTCTAAATGTTGAATGACAACCCATAGTTAACTTTTGTAGTGTTGCAAATAAAGTACTCATAATGAGAAAAGTACTATAAATGACTTACTCTTCAAGTAAAAGTACTTTATGTAAATAAAAGTTTATATTAAAAAATACTCCAAAAATACTTTCTAAAATAAAAATTTATATAAATATACTCTCACGTACTCATATAAAAAGTAAACATGAAATATTAAGTATTCATATAAAATATTACTCTCATGTACTCTCACATACTCATATAAAATATTCTTATGAAGTATGAACTCAATGCCCTCATGTATTTAACTTACCCTCTCCTTACATGCTTTATGATTTTGTACTTATATAAAAGGTAACCATTGATTGTTTTACCTTCACCTCCTCACGTGCTTTATGAATTTCTACCCACGAATTCATGGTCTGAATTTTGAATATTGAATAAGTAGCTACATTCACAAGTATTTATTATATTATATTCAAAAGTATTTATTAATAAATACATTTATGTATTATATTCAAATATATTCAAAAGTACTTATATTTCTAGTCACAATCATAAACGTTTTTTTATTAATTTTATTTTTAATCATTTTTTCAGATATTTTTTTTTCCTTTGTGGTTCATGGCGCGAAGCTCGCTACATCCACAGCATTCCTCCCTGAAATCCGAAGAACATAGGAGAGTCCAGAATTTTGAGAATATTGACTCACAGAGAGCAACAAGAATATTGGCTCACAGAGAGCAGCATGTTACATAGATGAGACTCGAACCTGGGTGGGGAGGAGAAAACTCTCCACCCCAACCAATTGAGCTACAACCACTTGACGTCATTTTTTCAATTTAATTTAACCAAAGTTATATAAATTGTAGTGTAAAAGGTGAGTTGTAAATATACCTTCCACACAAAATGTCTAACTCATAATTTTTATTATATCTCTTAGGAGGCCCATATTAGATCTCAAAATTCCCTTAATGTTTAGTAGCGGTTGCATATTTGAAGAGGAGTTGCAGTGAATTAGTCATGAAGATCTGAATCAACATGAGAATCCATTGCCCTTTCCTATGAAGTGGTGGATTCAAGAGGAGCATCCTGTAGAAATATAATTGCAACATGAAGAACAACCCTCGATTGTCGTTGTTGATTTGTCCAAACAATAGGAAGGGTGTGATGAATTGGTAATGGTTTCTAAATATTTATTTCAGCATCTGTTTTTGGGTCTAGTCATTGTCCAGATTCATGAAGTTATGTTGACCTAGTTAAGCAATATAAGGAGGGTGTATTTCAGAGGCTAACACAAAAGAGCCTTGGATTTTCTTCCTTCTTTCTTTTTTAAATAATCAATCATGTTATGAGTTGCGGACAATGGCACGTTTGGTTTCGTTGCCTTCTCTTGTTGTTGAGCACATGAAGACATATTTCCGAGTTAGCCGACTCCATGACTAGCTTCACTAGAGGTTGGATTATATTGATAGGTTTTTCATAATCAATCGATTACATGCTTGGCTTCTTTGGCTTTTTGAGTATGTTGATCGGTCACGAGTCATGTTGGTTAGGTTAGGTCGATAGTTTCAATCCATTTTTTGATTGAATATTGTTTTCGGTTCTAGGTTAGAAATCTAGGTCTCACGCTCATTTTTTTGCTTTGAGTTTGCAATTCAATTTGAGTTAGTCGCTTAGGTATTACACTTTTTGTTTCTAGTCAAGTTAGGTCAATTTCATTTATAGTCTTAAGATTGAATCTTTTCCTTTCAAGTTTGATATGTTTTGGTTTTCAATAAGTGCCATTGGACACATTAGGTTGCTTGATTGGTCAAAAGTTGTAAGAATCCTTTTCCATGTCTCTTGATCTAGTCATAAGTACAAGAGAATTCTTTTGAATTATAGGGTTGGAGTTTTACTTGGGAACAAGGTCAATTTTGGTATTGTATGTTGGATGTCTATATTGAGTCTTGGAGTCTAGAGGTTGCATCTTGAGTTGAGTGGGAGTCAAGTTAAGTCAAATTAGGATTTTAGGGTCAGGTCCGAGTTGAGTGATTTGAGCCTTTGACTTTCTCCCAAGTATTTGTTCACAGGTCTTTCATCAAGTATTTGAAGTTATGGGTTTTGTAGCATCCCATAGGAGGATTCCTTCCCCAAATAGAGCCACAATTACCCATGCAAATTTGAGTGTTAAATCCAACACTTTCATGAGTACATCTATTGGTTCGAAAAGTTCAAGATTAGACCGAGTTCTATTGCTAGATATTTTTTTAGTGCTTCAGTTCAAACCTCAATTCTAGTTTGATTAGGGTTCCCATGCATGCATTTTACATTCTAACACTTGGAGCTTGCATGGAAGAGTGATGGCTTCAAGTGTGTACCTTATTATTTTGACATCTACTATTTCTAGAGAGTTTCTATTTTTAGAAACTTGTTATTTTTAGCCGTTGGTCACTGTTTTGAGTACAACTTTGGTAGTTATCCAAAAGCATATTCTTCGATTTTTGAAGTTGGTAATTTTTGGAAAGTTTATATTTTTAGAAACTCACAAGTTTTGGAAAATAATTAGGTTTCCAAATACCTTTTTGGAGGAAAGTATGTGTACGACTTGGTGATGATTGAAGAAAGCGTAAAATTAGGTCAAAATTCAGGTTCTATTTTTAAATGAATTCTATACATGGATAGGTTCATGTGGTGTTTTGGAGAAGAAAACCCAGAAATTTAAAGTGATTTCGAGAAAGTGCAAAATTATGTCAAAATTAGGGTTTTTGCTAGTGCTAAATAGAGTAGATACCACTAACTATTTTTCTAGCAATGGAGATGGCTTTAAGTTTTGAAAAGATTCCAAGCACTATGTTATTTTTGGACTCAGACCTAATTTTCGAAGGAGAGGAGTGCCCTAATCTATTTCTAGGAGATGTGCTTTTTCAAGATGTTTTTTTAGAATCTTATCCACTGTTTTTTCTGGATCTCAACTTGTCTATTATGAGCTAAAAGTTATGTGCCCCTCTTGAGAGAACTATCTTTGACTTTGACTTATCAAGGGTGACTTGTACTTCGAGCAAGCTTTTATTCCAGTATGGGTTTGTAGTAGTAACTTTGTACTTCAAAAAAGCTTTTATTCCAAGAAAGTAGGAGGTTGCTTTTTGGGTTTCTATTCTTGGATACTTCCTTTGTACACTCCATTCTTATTTTATAAGAGATGGAGAGTTGATTGAGAAAGACATCAGTGATTCTTTAGTCTTCCCACTTTTCATTCTTCCATCATCATACTATTCTCTAAGTCCTTTCATGTCAGAGTATTGAACGAATTTGTGATTGAGTGTGGGAAGTTGCTCCCACGGTGTTCATGTGTTTGTGTCCCTGAACATGGTGAAAGTATAGCTCAAATGATAGTTTTTCCCCTAAAGTGCTTATGGTATGAATCTGATATTTTCAAACCTTGTATTTACAACTTCGAAATAAAGGTGAAAATCTTATAGTGGCCAACTATTTATTGGGGATGAGTTTGATGATCCGATGTGAAATTTTCTGAATTGATTGGCCTTAGGTATATGGTCTTCCCAATCAATTTTGTCTTTTACTTGTTTGATTCCATGCCCATTGGATTGAAGGAATTGGTCTGAAAAATACATAAAAAACACAATTTAATTAGTTGATTTTGTGTGTTTTACTTGCAAATCTGTAACTGTTTGTTGCAGATCTGAACTGATTTATTGCAGATTTACAAGGAGCAAAGACTGATTCAATATTATTTCATGTAAATCTGAACCTTATTTGCTGTTCTCAAGTGTTTATGGGCAGAAATCTGCATAATTTCAGAGATTTCAACGAGTATACGGATTTGAAGTCTTTTGCAGGGTACAATTGAAGATTTGTTTTCCTTCAGATCACTAGGGATGCTCCCCAAGGCTAGTAAGCACTAACTAAAATAGAGAGGTACTGAATGAGGTGACAGTGGCACTTCTCCTAGGTTTTCATTTGATTCCCTTGGGACTAAACTCCCCAACGACAATTTTGAGTGATAGCACAACCACTTATAACTGATTCCAGCGAATTGCAATTGTGCAACCACCTATAACTACCTTTCAACAATTATAAAAGTGCAGCAACAGCCTCACGAAATAACTTTTGAACTTTTTTCTATTGTGAGTACTGTTGAAACTTCCTGTTGTATTTGTTGTTATTTGAAAATTTTCCAACCTTTTATCTTCTTCATGCACATTGTTCCAAGCTATATCTTTAACATTTTTTCTCCTTGTAAGGTTTCCAGGTCATTACCAAAAACAGAATCCCACAAGACTTGAAACCCAGCGAGGAGTATTCGAAAGTTTTTTCCTTTAGGATATTTTTAGGGGATATGAGATGTATATTTTCATCAAACACTTTGATACTATAGAAATCTCATTTTCCTCCCAGTTTCTGAGTATATGAGCCTAATGTGCCTAAGTTATTCTTTGAATTTATTTACCTGGGAACTCTGCCTATTCCTTTCACCTTATTCTCAATCTTACAAGTGGAATTTTTTTTGAGAAATGCTTATGTGAGTGGCTCTTTCTAACTGCAATAGAGAATTCATGTTCCGGCACAACCCGTAACGGTAGTAAGAACATGACCGAAGCTTACATTTTATCATTTTTCTTTCAGGGAGCCCCACCTTACCAATTGTGCAGAGAAGACCTTTGGTCTTCTAGCTTTGTTGAGGGATTTTTGCATATCATCGGAGCTGGACTCAACAATCTGAACTATCAAGATTTTGTATGCAAAAATATAGTTAACAGAAATTGGCAACCACATTGGGGAGCATGTAGATAGAGGTCACCTTGTGATGGTTCTTATGATTGGCTGGTGATAGATACCTCATCTCACAACCTATACTTCAAGGTGGAAAGCACCCTCCCACTACTCATATTTTTCAGTCTCGATGGCTTTGAGGCCATGGATAAAAGTTGGACCTCTGGATTTGCATGCACCTTTGGGGACATGCTTGTCATTCCTGAGAAAGATCTGCCCATTTTTATGGGTAATGGTAAGATTTCACCAAAAGTACACTCTCTTCTTCTCTTCAATATTCAATTTGTACAATGTTGAAGAGGAAAGTATTGCAATTCGATTTTGTTCATTTAGATGTTTTGTGACCAAGCTCACCGATGGTTCTTTTCATTGCCAAATAAATGCAGTACATGTTGTGACATATAGAAGAATAATTTATCTGAAAATTTTCAACATCAACAAACATGCCTTGCATGCTCTCATTGGATACACACGCTCAAACTTATGAAGTACCCATAGAGATTCAGTTTTCAGAACTGGTGAATGATACTATAGATGAGTGCAGCATAGTAGATAGTGTGATCATGATTTTCGATAGCATAACACTTATTGAGCCATTGAATATACCAGCTCAAGAGAAGGAATGCAAAGTGCCGCTCTGCATAAATGTGACACCCTTTATTCAAGTAGAATTGTACATTCATAAAGATGAACTTGCAGTTGAAAATGACGAGCAGTCTGAAGTTGAGAAAGAAAGTGTGCACATTAATGTTCTTCTAGTGCCAACAGGCATTGGAGTTGAAAAGATTCCCAACTCAAATTTTTGCACTTTTCATATTGAGCAGCATGAGGCAAAAAGGATGTGCATGTCTACAACATCAAAACAAGTGCAGATGATGGAACTGAAATAGTTCTTGGACCTGGTTCAAAGCTCCTCTTGATGAGCAAACTCATCCAACAGATTTTACAAGTGCAGCACCCTTATACACCCACTATTCACAGTCGCCAGGCAGAAAATTGTAATTTGTTAGCAGCAGTAGATCTCATACCTCTGTTCCCCATTGAAAACATGCTTAGTTGGGCTGTTGTTGGTGGTGACTGGGCCCTCACTTATTCTTTCAAAGCCCGTGTACGTAGAGGGATATGTAAAAGATATTGAAGGGAAGGGACCATTAATGCTTGGGCAGACAAAGTAATTATAGGCTCAGCATTCCATGAGTTCAAATTCATTCACGATGATGCTCCTTACACATCCAAAGCAAAGAAGATGTCTCCCAAGAAGATGTAAAGCGCTGTGTAGTGGAATAAAGGAGGTGCAAACTCAAAAAGGCACAAATTTTCAGGGCTGCTACTGGAATGGCTGCACCTAGAAGTTCAACTTCACCTGAAACCTAAGAGGTCAGATGTACAATTAAGTTAGGCACTTTTTGTTTCAGTTCTTTCTAGGTTCTGCCTGCATCTATTTTCCTATGTTTAATTTTCTTGTGGTGTTTTCTTTTTGACTCCACTACCCCTTGGATAGAATTTTTTTGGGCTCTGTAAACCACACAAGGGGGTGTTTTCCCCAAGTTGGAGTCACTTGTTACCTAAATTTTGGGAACCCTCAAAATTTGTGCTCCTTGTGTGGTTTTGCTTTAATCTCAAGTAGTTTGATCGTATCTTCAAGTTTTCTTTGATAAAACCCTCGATGTTGAACCATCCCTCACAATTTTATATCTTTCTCCTTAATAGGGGGACTTGGTCTTTAAGCTGTAATGTTGAACTCTTTACATGGCTAGAGATTTTGAGGAAGTTTACTGTAGGTAATGCAGGTTTATGGTAAAATTGTAAATAAGGAGGGTGTTCAAACGAAGTTTCATGGTTCAATTCCTAGAACACATAATCTTGTACTATTCCACATCCTGTCACAAGGATGGGGCAGAGTCAATTGCCCAACTTTGTTTGAAGCAGAATTCTTCAAGCTCGATAGTCATGATGGCAGATTTAACACATCCTTAAGAAGTATATTTCTAGGTGAATCAATAGAACAGAGAATGGGATTATTGTAGTCATATGCAAGGGTACGAAGGTTGATTATAGATGGAGAAGTTCTTATCATTTTGAGAGGCTGTGAATTTTAAATGATGGGATTGCCCAACATCGCCAGGCATGGAATTCTATAAGCACCCTCTATGGGTTTTTAAGGGGTGGACTATCCTTTGTCAAAATGAGGGCCTATCCTAAGTATATGCACTATGTGAAGATAGCAAACCACACACAATAATAAATTGCATGAAACTTGTATTTAAACTTGCCCTTCTCTTCCTTCCAAGGTTGAAGGGAAGAGACTTATATAGTCAAAAATACAAAGAGTCATGATGTTACAGTAGGTCTTTTAGGATCGTGCCCTTTTGTTAAACATAACGAACTATAACCAATAATGATAAGTCAAGATAACTACTACATTTTTAAGAAAAAGTGAAGGTGAAAGTCGAAAGCTAAAAGTGGAGGTAGGACTTCACTTCAAAAGTGAAAGTGAAGGTACCAACACCTCAGAAACTTACTAAATGCCTAGGCTCTAGATAATCAATGAATAATGCCCATGTCCATATACTGTTGTAGTGGAACTAACCCTTCTTGTACATCAAAATATGGGTCAGAAAATACATGAAGACGTGGATAAACAGTGTAATAATTGTCTATGTTGTGATGAACTTAGTGGATGATTAAACAGTGTAATAATTGTCTATGTTGTGATGAACTTAGTGGATGATTAAGTTTGTTTAGGCCTATTGCTACTTGTTAGCCTCGATGAAAGTGAGTCTGTGGATGTTCTCTTTTAGGATTTTATTCCGAGATCAAGGGACATGCAGGAAGTTAAGGACAAAATCTGATATAAAGTTTCAAGTTCAAGGAAACTGCGATGGTTTGTGATGTTTTGAGGGTCAACCAATCCTTAATGATATGAATATTTTCTAGGTCGATATGGACTCTAATTTTATCAATGATTCATATAAGGTACTAGATCCTTAGCATTGCCAATGCACAATTCTCCAAGTTGGCTTGCAACTTGTGCTATTGTAGGATGTCAAGGAGCTATTAAATATGCTTTGCACGTTCTTCCCAAGTTGGCTAAAATATGGTATGTTGTCTAGGTAGTCATTGACAAATATGTCGGTGAATGCTCGAAGGAAATTATTCATCAAACATGTGAAAGTTACTAGGGCATTGGTTAGGACTTCGGATGAAAAGAATGACCATCAATTCATACCTAATCAACCTAGTAAAGTCTTGATCATCTCCCTCCCCTATCTTGAAGGTTGTTTTCCAAATGTGGTTGCAGTTGATTGGCACTTTATGGTAGCATGACTTTAACTCTGTTGGTGAAAAACTTGGCTCATTGAAGCCGATCCAAGAGGTCATTGATTTGAGAAATGGGTTACAAAATTTTTATTTGTCTTGTTCAAGGATCAATGGTCAATATAGAGTCACCATGAGCCATATTTCTTTCAAGCAAGGACTATCAGACTACCCCAAGGAGATGACCTAGGTTGGATTAGTCCTTTGTCAATAAGTTCTTAGATTTGATGTCAGATTTCATTATTCTCTCGTATGGTTTTGATGGTATAATGGATAGTTGAGCAATAGGGATCTAGGGGTTAAGTTAATGTGGTGCTTGGTAGAGTAGTCTATCAGGATGTATGGAAGACATCACCATATTGTTATACGGGCATATTGAGATACTTCCATTGAGGATGTGTGTCAATTAGAGTCTATAGGGATGCTCTAATTAACTTATAATTTTTTCGAATAGGGTCAGATCATCAACAAGAGGAATATTTTCAAATGAGAGATCAATTTGTGCTTTTGTTAGATGAGACTAGCCTAGATATAATTTTCCTTGCCAAACAGTCTAAAAATTCGTACTTACAACCACACAATGTGAAGATCCATCTCTGGGGTCAGGATGCATATGTGCCATAGCAGTGGTGAAGGTAAGATTGTAACTTGTCCCATCAACATACAACAGATGGTGTGAGTTATCACATCCTAGGTGACCTTATCCTTCATTGTATTGATGCTGCATTGTAAGGTGTATTGTCAGGGAACGTTAAAGTTTTTTCCTATGGGGGCTAAGTTGCTAACTGTAATGTGCCTAAATGCAAAAATGTAATACTAGGGGAGCATTGTGGATAAACTTTGAAAAGATAGTTAAAAAGAGAACAAAAATAGCAGAAATAAAGAGAAATATATTCAGGAAAAACGCATTAATTACAAAAGGAGGCTTGGGGGTACCTACACAACCAATATTGGATTTCATCTACAAATTCAGGTTGTTGGAGGAAGAACTTCTCTAAAATGAGTAAAATATGATATAATAGATAGATAGATTGAATTGGGTATATAGAGAGGGAAAATCCTTGTTTACACAAAAAGGGGATGAAACCCTAACTTGTTGCCCAATATACCTTTATGGGATAATTAGGCCTTTATTAATACAAATCACTCTAATTATGACTTATTTAATATAGGTGGCCTTGTACAGTGATGCCCATAGGGAGCCCAAGAAGGCTTCAACAGAGCTAGTGATCACCTCTTGACAGAGGATAAAATAAAATTCACAGGCCAGAAAAGGTAATGTGAGAAAGACAGAGTAGGTAGGGTTGCCTGAGATAATTAGGGAATGTCTTAGTAGTCTATACCGAATTCCTCAAGGAACAAACAACGAAGGATTTATGGTAGACTTAGAGGAATCATAATAAGCCTCTCAGTTGGGTTTAAAAAAGGTTATGTTTCAAGTGGATTTAAAGTTATTTGTTAATCTTCTTAAGATGGGAATGGGCTGGCCAAGCTAGCAAGACTTAGGATGCCATGAAGAATCTAGAATGGTAAGGTACGTTCATGTGATAAGAAAAATAAAAGATGGTAGTTCTCATAGCAAACATGGTGTTGAAGGGTATTTATGTGTCATTACTAACCAGGTAGTTGGTTGGATTTTAAAGAACTTTGAAATCGTATTTTGGAATCAGCTCCTCCATTTGAGATTTAAACTTGCATGAGAACCCTTGACTAAGTCATCGTACATTAATTCTCAGTCACCCCCAAAGTGGCAAGAGCCACATCCTTTAGTTAGCATTAATGAAGAAGATTGATCCAGGAATACTGACGTATGTTTAGGTTGCTAAAGTAATGATTTGGATCTCATTTTCAGCAGCGGTGGTTGTATGCATTCCCTGGTTGCCTCAGTGTCTCTTAGCTCTCAGTTTCTCTCTTTGACAGTGAATGGATTGAAAGGAGATTGAAAGGCTAAAATCTGGATGTAGGTTCTAATTATCTACTAGTATGCCAAAAACCCAAACTTCAATATTTGTTGTAAGCTATGCCAAAAACTCAACCTTCAATATTTGTTGTTAGCTAGCGCTTGTGTAAGGAAACTTGAATAAGCTTCATATTTGTTGTTAGCTAGCGCTTGTGTAAGGAAACTTGAATAAGCTTCTTGTGACCAAGTGCAGGTGCTTCCATACACTTTTTATAAGGGCATGTGACCTCCTTGCATTACTTGATGACCTTGAGGGCTTCAGCTACTCAACAATCCGCTTGCAGGTGTGCACTGGCCTGCCAGATGCAAACATGACACGTTTTTAAAGATTCAAACTCTAGTAAGGGAAATAGTAGCTTCCCCTTTCACTGACCCAGCTCACGTCTCATAAAGGTGCACCTGGGTATGAACACAAATGGATACTAAAAATTCACTGTATAACCAACTTGTCCATATTACAGCGGGCCACATGATTACTTAATAAGTCAAGACTCAAAGGCATTTTATGAGATAGTTATGGTGACTTAATCAAGCTTAGAGCCTGAGAGAGGAATTTTAAGATTAAGTTCACTATATGCAGTAATAGCAAACAAGAATACAGGATTTGGTCATAAAACCAATGGGAAAATCAATCCAAACAAACAATTGTAGCGGTTGCTGTACTCATTCTCAAAGATATAAATCGCCTTCAAAATTTAATCGTTCTGGATTTGTTGATGAAGGAATATATCTGAATAAGACTTATAGCTTCCTCATGTTAATACAAGCTGAACATAGGAGATAAACTTAACTAGAATATATGTCACTTTGAACTGAAAAATGACCAGCTAACGTTGGTAAATCTATACAGGACGCTACCCCTAAGTTGATGAAATTCAGTTACAAATACAACTAATAGTCATTACATTTTGCATTCTCACCGTCCACTAACTCATTAATTCTTCTGAGATGCCCTTCTAGCACTCCATTTCTCAACAATGAAGAATCCGAAGAGGGATACAATGGAGAAAGCAGAGAAGACAACAGTGGTGATGTCCAGGGAAACATGCCTCCCAGAGATGGGCTCGACCATGAACAGATTGCTGGTCTTGTTCGAGATGGGCTCGACCATGAACAGATTGCTGGTCTTGTTCTTGTTGGTGCTCTGCCCGTATGCCACTTCGCTCCCCAAAGCATTCAATGCGTATGCTCTCACGAAGTATGTTCCTTTCGGGACGTCCCTCTTCACAGTCCATGTGGTGGTGTTGGAATTATTATACGGTTGCTCGAGGATATCAAACTGGCATGTCTTGTCCTTCTTCAGATCGTCGTTGGTCTTTCTCCACGCTCTGTCCACTTGGCTCACTGGAGCAAAACACAACTTCACCTTCACATTCCTGTACTCTGAATCCACAGGTGTTGAAGATTGTTTCACCCACCATGACACCACCACCTCATCAATCCCAGCCATGGCAACTGCAATAATATTTCAAATCCCTAGCTGAGAGGTATTGCAACTAATTAAGTAACCAATTGGGCATACTAATTTGAATGGAATTAATGCTTCTTACCATTGGGTAGTATTGTTGTTGATGAATTGATGGTTGCTATGACTCCCAGAGTGTTGGGCAAGGAAGAGAAGTGCACCCCTGCACTAGCCCATGCAACCAAACAAGAAATCACCACTATACACCAGAGTACAAATCCTAACGGAGATCCCATTTCTGCATGAAAACATAAGCATAACTGTACATTAATATCAAAGCTTCATTAACTAGAAAACAGTCGGAAGATGATAACTGCGAAGCAGGTCATTTGCTTACCAGCAAGGCAAAGATATTGGAGAGGCGGTGAAGCGATGAAAGGGGTAATCCCCAAAAGCCCAAATGAGATATTAGTACACTGAAATGGCTTTTTCTTTATATCAAATGCATGGGGCCATGGAACCATATGAGCTCCGAGTTCAAGATAGTTTCTGCTTTAAGGGACAGTACCCTCGGAGGGTTGACTTTCTGTAGATGCTTGAAAAATGACAAAGCACGAAGAAGTCCATGGAATACAGTCTCCATTAAATATTTAAGAAAAGAGCTAAGCATCGCAGAAATGACACTCCACTCTTATATCCTGGACCATAATATTTGTAGGTCAATCAAAAAGCAATATCTTGTCAGTGTCTTTTTTTTAATGTTTTGTTGGTTTTCAAATGATTATGCACGATATACAATGGGCACAGTGCACCTGGTTTTGTGTTAATTCTTCAAATTTATATGATATATTATAAGAACATGTTGTTATTGCTGGAATTCTTCAAATTTATATGATATATTATAAGAACATGTTGTTATTGCTGGAACTTTGTTCTACATCAATAATTTTATAATAAAGTATCCATGTTCTCAACAGTTGTATATTGTATCATTTTCTCGAGAAATTAATTTACTCACGAACTTGACGTTGACGTTGTACTCTTGCTGAAGTTGTTGCGACAAGTAACGAGATTCCCATGGTTATATGATTCTCCTCAACTTTTGAATTGTCTATGAAATTGCAAATTGAATCACCTATTTACTGTTTAATATAATTAAATTTTGGCTTATTTGGATGTAAATTTTAATTTTTTTGGGGTCTATTTTCTTAATTTTGTCCAACAACTAATAAAGGAGGATGGTGATTTGACTATTCTCAATTTCTTAAATTATTTCTTAAATTATGTATGAAATGACTAGTTTAAATTATTTCTTAAATTATGTATGAAATGACTAGTTAAACTAGAGTGGGTTAACTCGGGAGCAATTTTTCCTTTCGAGTTACTTTTCCGGTTTGTTTTTCGACGATGCAGTTTGAAATTTCTGGTCGATCTAGAAGTCTGATCAATTTTCTGAGTATCTGGGTTGGTTTAAAATGGCACAAAACCCTTGGGGCAGGGTTCTGAAATGCATGGAACTTTGATCCATGCCAAACTCAAGCTACCCTTGAAAATCTGGCCAGATTCAAGCCCATGTTTTTGCCCGAAAAAAGAGAAGATTGCTCTATAGTTAGCTTACTCCGTTAAACTTAGGTAAATGTTTAATATAATCCAATTAAAAAATATAACAAATATTTTGATTGATTACTTTCAATTTCTTAAATTATGTATGAAATATCATGTTCGATATAATTAAATAAAAAGTTTTATTTTAATGCCAAAGTCTATTTTATTACAAGATTTTTTTTAATATTTTAAGAAAATTAAATGTTTAATAATTATTGTATTTGAAAGTAATGAGGTGTTTTACAGTTCTATTATCAACCGATCTAGTATTTGTGCAAAGCTTTCACAAGATGCAAGATAATTGTAACATATGAAAGTAATTGTCATTGTCATCTAAGCAAGTAAATCCCTCACTTTAATGAAGGATAGAGATCCAACACAAGGGAGGTTTCTATAGCAACCTCAAAGAATCCTATAGCAAGCTAAAGCAAGTCTACGACCCCTTATCTTGGTGGTGTGCCAACAACAACAATCTCCCTTGATTCATTTACTTAGACTCTCAGGCCATTTATTCCAAGTAAGGAAATATGACCTCCCTTTTGAAGTTTCTTGCCACTATAAACCTTAAAAACTCTTTCTTGCAAAATTTTGAGACTTGAAAGTCATTTCTCCTTTCCCAAAATTTGATCATTTGAGAGAAATAAAGATTTTTCTCCCCTGCCTATACATAGTGTATCAGTGACTAATCACTATTGTTCACTCATACATCGACCATGAATCCACTTAGCTCACCGACACAACATAGATCGACAAGAAATCCATATCTTGGGCCGACACTCTGAAATCCCTCTAATTCTCTTTGACACTTGGAAAAATTTCGTCTGTTCATTCTTTCGAAATTCCCTCTCCGCGTCGACATATTGACAAAGAATCCCTTTTTCTAGCCGATATGTCAGTCAAGAATCTGTATTTCTCGTCGATACAATGCTTGTCAGCGAAGAATTCACATCTTTGGTAGACACTTTGTTTCCTTCTAAATTTCTTCCTCTTCCTTAACAATTTTTTATTTTCTTCCTTTCAAAATCTCCTCTCTTTAGCAACATATCGGCCAAAAACCCATATCTTCGGCTGATACATCGCCACAAAATACTCTTCCTCGTTCGATAAACCATTCGAGAAATTACTTCTCTTGGTCAATACACGCAACAAAATCGACCTCCCCTTGTATCGACACAAAATGATTATTCCTCGTTGAAATACCGGTTGACGAATAACTTCCTTCCACCAACACACACATAGTTCGAACCTTCCTCTTGTACTGGCATGAGATTATAATCGCGCGTCGATACATCGACAATGAAAAAACATTTTAATGATGATACATAGTGGTGGGTCTCGCAAATCTCAAACCCAGGCATGAGTAACCTGATGTAACCTATATGGCCTTCCTTTTCGATTTTCACGCTCGAGGTTTCATTTAAACCACAAAGCACCCATTTACATTATCATACATCGTTTTTTTCCCTCCATTGCAACATAATTGATTGGTGTTGGTTCACAATTCTCCCAAAGCAATAGGAGGCTCCCCACTTCACATTCATGTACACCCCACCTCGGCTCCACCTCGGCTCAACTAGCACGAGAATCGACAGGTGTGCAATCTCCGCAACCCCTTTTCCTTTGGTTTGGTTTTTTTCAAATGAGAACCGACCTCGTCCCATTCCATTCCAAGACCACCAACTTCGTTTTCTCAATCATCACAAAGATGAGATCTCACCCACCCAAAAGTAAATCAAACTAACTTCTAATTTAGCCCAAGGTTATCCTATTAGGGTTACTGACAACTGCTCTAAAGACTTACGTCGTTAGTGGTTTGAAAAGATCAGTTACAACTACACATGTGGAAAGGGGCATTGTTTGTCGTTATAAATCTTGCGATTCCCTCCCCCCGCCATGTCCGTTGGCATACCCCGCATCCCCTTTTTCAAATTAATCATAGTGTGGGAGCTATGAAACCATTGCACATGCCAAGCTTTGAACCATATAGTAATGGAAGGTTAAGGCACAACAAAGATTGGAAGTAACCCACAAACTCTTCGATCAATAGTGGTGACAGGACAAGGGCATGCGGCCAGGCCATCGCTCCACCGCACTTTTTTGGTCCCACCCTTCAAATAACAATAGTTGTTTTGTGATGAAGCGAACAACTCTTTCCCTTCCTAGAACTCCTACCACAATGCCTCTCAACCCAATGATCTCTAGATCTCAAGATTATGAAATAAATGAATTCCTTGATATTCTTCATGTTTATTTCCCAATTTTACATGATCTAATGACAAAACTTGTTTGTTGTGACATAACATATGTTTTGCATTCAATCATGTCTCCACCCAAAGGAAAGGTCGAGAAACCTGATAAGACCCTTGTTGATGAGGTCTCATCCAACAAGGAAGTAGAAGAAGCCAAGATTGACACTCTTGGTTTGGTTTATAATGATACACAATGTTTCGTCGATAAAGACACATCTTTCAAATGGGGAGAAGTCTATCAAACGTTCAATAACCAGACTTTTCCCTAGTTTCTTGAGGAAGATCCCGACCTTAAAGTATACAAAGCTATCAAAAAATCTAGGTTGCACAGGATAGCAGCTCACGCAACAATTTTTCCTTGTGTAGAAGCCATCTCTTGGATCATTAAGCACACTAACATAGAGGATATATTGATCATTAATGAACAGGGAAAACCGGTTGCATCTTTTCATCCTTTGGTAATTATTGCATTCTATCAATTGGCTAAAGGAGAGTTGACATTGGATGATGAACTAGTAAAGGAGTTCCCTCATGAACCTAGGGACCTCATGAAAAATTTATAATAAAAAATTCAAGACCGATACTTTAGAAGACTACCCTACAAATTTACTCAAACCGCCATACCAATACACGGTGGCCACGATATGCAGACTTTATGGAAAGTCGGATGCACAAAAGTTTAAATTATCATGGGTACCCTTCATACACTATGTCACCACTTCTAGATACTCCTTCAATGGGGCTGAGATTCTGTCTTCAACATTCGCACAAGCCATTTCTGTCGCAAAGCACATGGCCCCTGGGAAATATCCCATTTTTCACATGGCTTAATATCTATTGGATGTGATGTGCTTGGTTCATGCATGCTCGGAGATGGGTTCGGCATGGCAGACAACTAAACTTCCCATCCATGTCTATTGTAGGTCCTTTGGGAGCATAAATATCGTATTGAGTATAATAAGATTTGTGAAAAAATCCTTATTCCCCTATTTCAACCGTTGAGTTTTGGTGTACCTTGGGAAGTGGTTCCCTTGTGGTTTTGAGCCTCTAACCACAAGAGGGAGATGTTGGTACCTTTGTACCTTGTACTT
>CBVK0100543837.1:0-17281 GCA_900067695.1 Picea abies | reverse complement strand
TCAGTGGTGGGGAGGGGAGATGCCCCCATTTTTTTTTTTTTTAATTTGTATTTTAAATTTAATTTTTTAATTTTTGTTTTTTAAATTTGTTTCTAATTTTAATTTGTTCTTTTGTTTTTTTTTTTTATTTTAATTTGTTTGTTTTTAATTTTAATTTTTTTTTTTATTAGTTTTTTTTTAATTAATTATTTTTTTATTTTTTAAGTTGTTTTTTATTTTATTTTTTTATTATTTATTATTTATTTTTATTTTTCATTTTTAATTTTATAACTTTTTTATTATTTCTTTTTTTTTTTCGTTTTCAATTTTATTTTTATTTTGTATTAGTTATTTTTTATAAAAAAAATTTAATTTTAATTTTATTAGTTATTTTTATTTTTGGGTTTATTTTTTTTATGTCCCTCATGATAGGTAGAGTGTCCACTCGAAACATTGAATGTTTCAAAATTCCATATCCAAAATTCTCTCTAGATTTTTTTTAGATTTTATTTCTATTTATTTATTTTATTGTCTTTAGGTTTGTATTTATGTGTTTTTTTTTAATTCTATTTTTTTATATAAAACTTAGTTTTTATTTTTTTTAGTATTTAATATTTTTTAAAGCTATTTGTTGATTTTATTTTTTTCAATTTTTAAAAATTATCTCATGCATTTTTTTAAGGTGTTATTTTTCATTTTTTTTTAAATTTGTTTATGAAATTGTTTTTCCTTTCATTTTAGGATAAATTAAAAACAAAAATAACTAATAAACAATTTTTCAAGTTTCTAATTTAGGAGTCAATTATAACGTTTTCATTTGGGATGGTACAAGTTGTCAACATTATGGTTTCAATTAACTCATAATTTCAACGATGGTACAAGTTGTCAACATTATGGTTTCAATTAACTCATAATTTCAACTCCAAAAATAAAAGGGGTGCTACTGGTAACACCACTTGTTGATTTGAGGGTCAATGTTCCACAATGGTATCGGTTATCAAGGCTGAAATTTGAATCAAGTTTGAATTGTAACCACTTCCCCCAAAAAGGGCATTATCAATAATGCCACTTTTAGAAATGGGGGTAAAAATAGCCATTAAATGTGACCTCTAGAGAGTTATTGTTAATTTGGTAATTTTGTTTCAACTTCTCCTATCATGGAAGAACCTACATTTGGGGTCTCTCCCCCCTTAATGAAGAGGATCCATAAGTTATTGAGGAAGAATCAAAAGAAAAAATGGAGCAAGGGGAAGTGAATCTCCTTAATAGTTCTAATTCACATTTCTTTGCAAAAGTTTTGAGAAAAAACCTATGTCCATCTCCTCCGTTAATTAGGAGAAGGAAATAAATCCAAAAAAGAAGAGAGAAAGAGAGGGAATAAAAAATTATGATGGGAACTCAATAAACCCTAGACACTATTATGTTTAGTGGAGGAAGAGTCTTACATAAGAAATAATTATGTGATGTTTTTCCATTGTTTTTTCCCAGCAATTTGTGATAATTTACTCATCTAATCAAGAAGCATTTAGTCTTAGTTATGGTAGGATAATGAGTGAATCATTTTCTTTCCATCCATTAATGGGATAAGGTATATTATGTAAGCTAGTTTACCGTAAGTATTTTGAATTTTTATTTTTGTTTTCTAGTTACAATCCCTTTTAATATAATATTTTTTAGTTTCACTAAAAAACAATTATGATTTAACACACATACAAAATGAGAAGTATAATATTATATTTGTAGAGTGAAATAAAATAGTATGGAACAAAAATGAGTTGAATAGACTCATTCTCAAAATTTTAAATTATTGGTAGAATATGTAGATCTCAATTAATTTTTGTATGGTATAGAGGAGAGTCATATAAACTCGTTTTCCAAATTTATAAATCACAGTCTATGCATTGAACACATATGTATATTTGATTGTATAATTTATTTTCTATGGATTTTTCACTATCAATATAATTGGTCCATAGGATTTTATATGGAATTATCAAAATTGACCAAGCTAAGATAAATTGGGGAATATATACCTATGTCAGAATACGTGTGGAAGTGGGCATAGAAAAGGGCCTCTTGTAAGCAATTCAAGTTCATATGGAAGGTTGGAATCATCTTCAAGCATTTGATTATGAACAAATTTCATTCAAGTGTAACACTTTCCATCAATATGGTCACTTTGCAAAGAGATGCCCAAGTAAGCAAGAATCAAAGCCTCATTTGAAGCAAGCCCCACCCCACTAGAACAACAATGAACAAAAAACATTCAAATCAGTGTCTATAAGGTGTAAGAAGAAATAAACCAAGGGGCCTTAGCCTGCAAATCCTCAGTCAGAACCATCCAATCCCAATACTAACAAATTTGAAATTCTTGAAGATCAAGGGGAAGAAGAAAAATAAAATCCAAACACTCATCTTGAACTAGTAGTCAAAGATCAAAAGGAAATAAATAATTAAACTCCTCATATCATGGGAGATCCTACAATTTGAGTCTCACTCCCCCTCCCCCCTCAAGAGAAGGATCCATAAGTTGATGAGGAGGAATCAGAAGAAGAAATCGAGAAAAGGGAAGTGGATCTCCTTAATAGTTCCAGTTCCCCTTTTTTGTAGAATATTTGAGAAAATATGATCCATACGAGATCATTATATTATTTTCATCTATCTTGATGCTTTCATAGTGGAAAAAATTGGAGGAATCAACCTGTAGGATCATTTTAGTGGCAGGTCCCAATTTGGAAAATTAGGGTTTGGAACCTTCCAAAGTCGTTTTGAGGAATCAATGGAATTTTTGGGGGTTAAAATTTTCCTATAATATCTTGGACCTGGTGACACTATTCTACACATCGAGGCCTTTCCAATGGTGAAAAAATCACATCAATCAGACCTCGTATGCAAAATCGATGCCTCCTGCAAGTTGACCTATAGTGTTGACCACCATGGTACAAGAGGATGCCATGTCATCCTCTGTTACTCATGCATATGGAGCTAGCCACATATGTGATTTCAAGAAGATTCTAAAAGGTTCAAACCCTATCACAATTGAGGGTGGAGGAAGCCAAAAACCTACCCCTAGATGACTATCAATCTATGTTAAATACCATGCCACTAGGAGAAGAAGGGGTTCCATTCTATGTTATTGTATTTTTTTGTTCCATGGAAAAGAAAAAAAACTGGTAGTGTGAAATTAGAGAGAATAAAAAAGGGGGTTAATGTTTTGTAGTATCCTAATGGCCATAGGTCCCAGGTAAATCCATAGAGAGTGCATTATCCTTTGTACTTGCATTATTTCCATACCAAACAAAAGAGAGCAGAAAAGCCTCACCTTTTATAAGGGTTTTCTCCCACAAGGGTTTCCCAGATCAAATATTTGTGTTATTTTGTGGATGATCTATGATTGTGTTTTACTACTCTCTATTTTCTACATTTGATCTATTTCATGCATAAACAAAAATAAGTAACTAAATATTCTAGAATCTAAAGGAATTTAACCTTTACATTGTAGATTTCAATTTTATTTATTAGATCTATTGTGACGAACTGTTCTAGTGGAATATCCATGAAAATTTACATATCATATTGGTATCAGAGCTAGGTTTTTCTTTTGGGTACTTGTGGGAAGTTGTAGGATCCAAGAATCAAGTTAAAGAGAATTCGTAGAAACCCTAGCCATGGTGAATGATTTTGTTCATAACAACCCTCGAGATCCAACATAAGAGAGAATTGAGAAGTTGGAAGCTCAATTTGTCGATATCAGTTCCAATATGAACCTCCTCATGGTGGCTCTAGAAAGAAAGCTCAAATTATTCAGAGATGATGGAGGCTCTAACTCACATATTGGATCAGAGGGGAAATCGGAAGATCAGGAAGACTCATGAAATGATTCGCAGAAATAATCAGAGAAAGATAAACCGAGTTCAAATGTTGTTAACCCTTTACATTCCATATTCAATATGGAAGTGAAAGTGGACATTAAGCCATACCAAGGTGAGACCGATGCATTAATACTGAATTATTGGTTGCAAAAACTAGAAGTTTATTTTAGCATTCCCTATATAGATGAATAACAAAAGATTTTATTTTCTAGATTGAAGTTAGAGGGCCATACTTTAACTTGGTTGGAAATCCATACGAAAAAACTTAGGATAGAGGGTGATCCTCCAATAACTAGGTGGGAGGACTTCAAAACCCTCATCAAGTCTCAATTCTACCCTATTAGGTATGTAGAAGACCAATGAATCCAGTGGCACTACTTTAGGTAGAGGCAGGGGAAAAGTGTACAAGAGTACACAACTGAGTTTTGTTGACATTTGAATCTTTCAAGACCAAAATGGAAACCTCACGAGGATATGAATCCCCATGGGGTTTTAGAGAGGCGGTACTCCTCTTCGACTTGTGATTTTCTTTGAATATTTTATATAAAAAATAATATGGGATACTTTCAAATGACCGAATCCAAATATTTATGGCTCAACAAAATTCAAATTACTGGAAAACAAATGTATATATGGATAAATCCTGAGAAGTGGACCAAGAACCTCAAACACCACACAATATAGAAAATAGTAAAATCCTCACATCCATCACAGTTTAATGAAAATTATGATCACATTCAAATAAAATAAATGCTCCAATGGAACAAGAGAACTTTGAAAGAGTACTACTTATTAATCTCAAAAGAATATTTCGATATATCAACTTCAAATATCTTATACTCAAAACTGAGAGTTATAAAATACAATCAAAACGGATCCCGACACAATTCTCTGGAATTTCTAAAAAATGATAATGTTTGTCACAATACTTGAAATTTAAAGACGTTTGTCCATTAATGGACTGGGATTGGGGCTCCTATGGACCATAAAATTATTTACAAGAAATATGATGAAAAAAAGAACACAGATTGGAGCACACGCAACATGATTTGGAAATAAGACAAGGGGGAATTTATTAGAATTCAGTTATACTTTTCCAATGAAAGAATAAATATAATTGTATGAAATCTGATAAGGAAGAAGGTATGTAATAAATATGGACTTACATTGATGGAATCTCTCTCTTTAATTTTCTTGTTGATGCACCCTTTATATCTTTGCTCGTTATGGTTATGTGGCCGATTGTAACTGCTTCCGTTGGAAATTTGGAAAACTTGATTATAGACATGTTTAACCATTCTTGAATATATTCTCTTAAGGGGGAAAATGTCACTTCTTGCTGTACTTTGATATTTAACAATTCACTTTCAATTTCTCTATGGTCAATAGATAAATTTTTCAATATAGTTTCAATGTCCTCATTTTTATTTGTGTACTCAACAAGTCAATTATCAATGTCATCATAAGTATACTCAACCATACTATCAAACTTTTTAGCCAATGATTTCTTCGAATTTTTTACTTTCTCTTCAAATTGCTCCCTTCTCATGAGCATTGAATTTCATATTAAGTTTGGATCTGAAACTTCAATAGTGGTGCCCACAATATCCAAACCAATAATCTTTGAGTATTCCTCAATATTTTTCCATGATAGTTCTTTTGATTGATTTAAAAATCCCTTTAATGTATTAATCCTTTCAATCCAACATTCTTTTAACTATTTCATACGACTCTGGGAGGGAAAATCTTCCTATTTTCTTCTATGGTCCGTCATTGTCAAGACTTTTTATATAAACATAGCAACTCCATTTATGAATAATCCTTCATCATTCTTCAAATCTGCATTTAAATAATATTCTTTAGTGTTTTGAATTATGAGCGAGAAAGAGGAAAAACCTTTTTCGAAGTCCCATAAATATAAAATAAGAAACATTATTTTCTTTATGTTCTCTTCAACAAAGTGTCAAGTAGCAATGATTAAGCTTGAAATTCATTTTACTCTCTTATTTGAATCTGGATTTTCTTGAAGAGTTCTTTCAGGTTGTATCATGGCGACTGGGGTAGCCAATATAGGTGTGGGCATGAGAGTTGCCTCCAATTCCTTGACTCTCTCCTTAAGTATGATTTTCCTCTTCCATATTAATTATTGAAACATCCAATGCATCCTCCGTGACTTTATGAATTGAAGATAATTTTGATGGAAACATGTTTTTAGTGTCAATGGTAGACCATGACTTTCCCTTTTTATTCTTCGGGTTTCTTTCAAAATTCAATTTCTTTGAAGATCTATCAAATAAAACATTATGCATAGGAAAGGTTTCTTCGTCAGAGAAGACTTCATCTTCAACAACCAATACAACAAATTGTACATTTTCTTGGGCACATTCTTCATCATCTGAAAACTGAATATTTTCAATATCAACATCCAAGTCCATATCATCAAGAAAAATATTATTTTCATATGTGTTTTTTTCTTCTCCCTCTTGTTGAGAATTAACCCTTTTTCATTTTCACTTGTAATTTATGGGGGTTTTCTAGACTTCCTTGAGGGGGATTTCTTTCTCCATCATCACCTGAATTATTACTTGAGGGTTTTCTTTGTTGGGTCCTTGTAGACTGAGAATTTAGTTTAGGAAAAAGTCTTATGTGAGAAACGATGAGTGACAGAGTGTTTATTCCACTTGAGGGTTTCCCTCTTTTCCTATGACCTTTAATAGTGCTCACAATTGTCTCTATGTTGCCAAAAATCTTATCAACACCTTGAACATGGGGGTCATGAATATCACCCTCTTTCTCTCCAAATATGAGTGTATTGATCGATGTGGGGATGAGCCCAATTGATACCATGTGATTATAAAAAATATGTTTAGGGTCAAACCCTTTGATTTCTTCTACAAACTTCAAATTAAACTGGTCAAAGTATAAGGCATATTCATCAATTTTGGAAATTCCTATCAATTTTGGAAATTCCTCTCAAGAGAATTTCACCAACTTTCCAAGGCAGAGGAATAAACAATTTTTTCCTTTTCTCATAAAAAACATGAAACCAGAACTTATATTGCATCACCACCTCTATGATAAATAACTTGTCTTGCACATAATAAGGGATAAATATAGGTTTTTCATGAGAACAAAAAATCCTAATGATGTTGCAATTATCCATTTTCTCCATAGTTCCCCTTTTATTCAAAAAGGTGGATGCTTCCAATGGAAGTATGGAAGTTTTTTCTCCAAAGAGTAATTTCTTAAATTCAGACAAAAAATCATTGTAAACTTCATAAAATAATGGATAACTTTCTGCCTCCAAAGAGCTTTATACCACATAGTCACAGGGTCAATTTTCAAGTTTACCCTTTTTCCAACACATACCACATAGTCACAGGGTCAATTTTCAAGTTTACCCTTTTTCCAACACTCAAACCTTTAAAAATATGACAGTGTGTGCAGATATTTCATTCGATGTGATCTTTTCCCAATCGAAAACAAAATTCTTATGAACTATAAAATCTAAAATATATAGGCCCAGTTGGGGAATAGATGTTGTAGAATCCTGACTGGTAATCCTAGAATCCTGATCGGTAATTCTAGTAAATAATCAAGCAATTTATTGATAAGGGTCCTTTAAAGAACTAACCTAGATTTTGGATAGGTATTCCAAAATTACAATAGGGTCTTATAAATATTCTTGTACGAGCTCAATTCCATTATTTTTCCCTCTAAGAAAATTTCTAGCCTCTTCTCCTTTGTATGTTAAGTTCAACTCTAGTAATTTTTAAATTTTTTTGGAGACTAAAGGAGCCAATGAAACAAGGGAGCCACTTTGTAGTGAAATGGTTTTTCTATTATGGAAGAATTTATAAATACACCAGATGACAATATCTTTACACTTGAAAACCTCAGGGACACAACCAACAAGAGCTATTCTTGATGTCCAATCCTTATTATTATTTTTATCTAGTAACATTGAATAATACCAATATGACCTTAAGCAATGGTAATTACGATCTTCTATGACGATTAGATTCATAGTATCCCCTCAGAAATGTTGTTTTCTCTCGGCCATATTCAACATGTTGATAGACTTCTTCGTAATACCGCTTAAAATAGTCAAATAATATTTATGTTAGATCCTTGATGGGAGAATTAACCTGAAATAAGTGTGATTTTCCTCGATAGAAACATCATTAATAACGACCTTTTTAAAATTCAATTTAGTAGTTGAGTTTGTAGAATTAACATTTAATATGACTTAAGAATTGTGAAAGAGAAAGGGCATGTCACAGCAGGGTGTAAGAGTGGAAGATTTCAAATGAGAATGTGAGTCTGTGAGTCCATTGTGATAAGAAACATGGCTGAGTATTGATACTTGTCAGATGAACTTGTGAAGGCGGGAATATACAAAAGAAAATAAATCATGATTTTGCGAGTCCGCAAGTAAAAAAATAAACTAAGAGTTGGGAAGAGGATCAAGGAAGAAAGGAGATATAATGTTAGTCCGCGAATTTGCTAGCCCACAAATATAACAAAATGACCAAAGTATGGTGAAAAGCATAAGTCGTGGAGGTAAGAAATGACAATGAAAATTATAGGATGGAAAAATACTTAGAAAA
This sequence comes from Picea abies, assembly GCA_900067695.1. Taxonomy (NCBI): domain Eukaryota; kingdom Viridiplantae; phylum Streptophyta; class Pinopsida; order Pinales; family Pinaceae; genus Picea; species Picea abies. The sequence goes on along the minus strand of CBVK0100543837.1, from coordinate 8,820 downwards.
AAATATAAGTGCGGAGTAATGAAAACCAAAGAAGGACTTATGAGGTTCAATAAGTTCATAAAGATGGACATCATGTTGGGTATCTCTCCCAAGAACCCATCTATACTCCTCAAGTATCTAGGGGTTTTACACAATCATCTACGAAAGTAGGTAATTCTCTTCAAGACCAGGAGAGTGGTTGAGGCATGTGTACATAAACAATACCTGGAAATCATAGGCCAAAAAAGGGGGTAGCCAAGTGGTTCTGAGCAGAAAGAGCATGAGGGAGATTCCAGGGAGGGGACAAAGTGGAAAGAGGTAAAAGATAAGAATACAATAGACATTAAACATCAATGCAAATATTCCAAAAACCATTGCAATCATTACAACATTTATGGCCACACCGAGGAAAAAATGTTGAAAAATACATCCAAAGATGAACCCAAAAAACTAAAATAAGGATAGAAAGAAAAATAACCTTCTTGCCATAGATTCAAGAAATCGGGTTGAAAGTAGCTAAGATGTGGATGAAAATATTGTCTGCACATATGTGCAAAAGGAAGTGAATATGAGTATCCTTCATCACCAAGAAGAGAAGGAGATGACCAAGTTATTCCACATCAAGATTCAACTCAAGAAGACCAAGACCAATATAGATTCTCTATTTGACTCTGGTTCACAAGATAATCTCATAGAAGTGGATCTGGTTAGCAAGATTGTATTGGAAGTTCACAATCATCCTAACCCCTATCCATTGGATTGGGTAAAAAGGGATGCATAGATCAAGGTAACAAAGAAATGAAAGATTAAATTTGTTGTGAGTGCTTATTTTATAGAAGTAAAATCAGATGTAGTACCACTGGATGTATGCGGGGAAGTGTTTGAAATCCCCTACATGTATATGAGGGATTATATCTTCATGAAGAGAACCAATTAGTACCACCTCATCAAGTACATGAAATCCTTCATCATCAACATGCACAAAGGAAAATCAAAACTTTCACTAGTAAGTGTCATTCAAGATAAGAAATTGATTAGTTCTAGCAATAAATATGTTTTACCTTTTGTAAGAGAAAATTGGTCTAGTGAAGAGTCGTTAAAATTAAATACATCCTTAGAAGGGTGTGCTAAAGAGTAGAAAAATCAATTGGAGGATTTTTTACATGCATACAGAGGAGTGTTCTATGAGCCTAAATCGATACCACCTAAGAGGGAAGTGGAGCATGAAATCCAATCATTTCCATACTCCCCCTTGTCGAATATTGGCTTGTATAGACAGTTTGTTCTGGAGGAAAATGAAGTGAAGAAGAAGTTACAAAAATTATTGGAGTTGGGTGTGATTCAACCAACTATATCACCTTGTGTGTCACCCATCATAATTGTTCCCAAGAAGGATGAGGCTTGGAGAATATGTATCGATTACAGCGCATTGAACATGATTGCACTACAGAATCAATACCCTCTACCAAGCATCAATTATCTATTTCCCTAGTTGCAGCATGCCAAGTACTTCACTAAGATAGATTTGAAATCAAGATATCACCAGGTATGAGTCAAAGAAGAAGATGTCTGGAAGACAACCTTCAAGACAAGGCAAGGTTTGTAGGAGTGGTTGGTTATGCCATTCGGTTTATGCAATGCACCATCTACATTTATGATACTAATGAATGATGTTTTGATCCCTTATCTAGATTAATTTTTATATTTTATATGGATAATATATTGGTTTAAAGTAATACCTATAAGGAGAACATGTCACATCTCATGCAGGTGTTAAAGACTCTGAAGAAGCACCATTTTTTGGCTAACCTCAAGAAATGTGAGTTTGACCAGCAGTCTTTGGTGTATTTGGGGTATCTGATCGATGGAGGGGAGTTCAAGATATATCCTACCAATATGGAGGCCATAATGAAATGGCTATTTGCTACAAATTGCACAGAACTTAGGAGCTTTATTAGGGAAGCATGATACCTGCAAAATTTCATATCTTCGCTTCCAACGGTAGTTGCACCACTCCACGCAATAACAACAGAAAATAAGGGTTTCTAGAGGGAGAAAATTAGAAAAAGGAATTTGATGAGATAAAATGAAATATCATTCAAGCACCAATTCTTGCACAACCAAACCTGCAAAATCCCTTCAAAGTGGATATAGATGCAAGTGGGTATGCCATGGGAGCAGTCCTCATGCAGGGAGGAAGTTATTTCTACTATCATTCTGAAGTATTTCATGGGGCATTTATCAACTACCCTACCTACGACAAGGAACTTTATGCCTTGCTACAAGCTATCAAAAAGTGGAAGTACTATTTGATGGGAAGGGAGAACATGATCCACACATATCACCAACCACTCTAGTATTCGCATGCCCAAATTAAGTTGCAACAAATCAGGCACTACAAATGGATGGGGTTCTTACAACAATTTCATTTGGTCATAAAGTGTAAGAAGGGTAGCACAAAATTTTTTGCAGACATGCTTTAACGACCACCCACATCCAAGATTAAAAATTTTGGAACTCTGATGCACATGGAGCCTTTTACCCATGATGCATACAAATATGCATACACAGAAGATGAGGACTTCCAAGAGGTGTTTCAGAAGCTACAGGGAAAAATTCATATAGAATAAGGTGATAGAAATGATGATCATTTCCAGACTGGTTTACTCTACAAGCTCAACAAGCTCTATGTCCCTAAAGGTGAACGAATACAACTTATCAGGGAGGCTCACACCTCCAAGGTTGTAGGACATTTTGGTGTTGGGAAGACAATTGCCAATTTATTGAGGTATGTGTACTAGCCTAGAATGAAAGAAGTTGTAACACAATATATTAGAGGATGTATACTTTGTTGTACCAACAAGCCCAGTAACAAGAAGCAATGTCTATACCATCCCTTGCATGTGCCCACTCAACATTGGGAAAGAATTTCCATGGATTTTGTGGGAGGTTTACCAACCACTAGAAGGGGCATGACTATGTATTTATGGTAGTTGATAGGTTCAACAATATGTGCATTACCATGCCTTGTAAAAATACCATCAGTGAACAAGAAGCAACAAACAAGTTATTTGAACCGATCTAGGTGCATTTTGGGATACCAAGGAGCATCATCTCATACAAGGATATCATCTTTCAGGGTCATTTTAGTGGTAGGTCCCAATTTGGAAAATTGGGGTCTCAAAAATTTCGAATCCATTTTGAGGAATCAAATGGTAATTTTTTGGGTTAAAAACTTTCCCACCACAATCAGGACCTTGTGATGTTATTCTACACATCGATACCTTTCCAACGGTGCAAAATTCGTGTCAATCAAAGCTTGTATGAAGAAATTATGCCTCCCACAAGTTGACCTACTGTGTTGAGCACCATTGTACAAGAGGATGTCACGTCCTCCCCCGTTACTCATGCATATGGGGCTAGCCATGTATGCAATTTCAAGAATATTCTAGAAGGTTCAAAACCCTATCACAATTGAGGGGAGAGGAATTAAAAACGCTACCCCTATATGGCTATCGGGTTATGCTAAAGATTGGGCCACTAAGAGGAAAAGGGGTTCCATTCTATGCTATTGTATTTTGTTCCATGGCAGAGTAGAACAACTGGTATTGGGAAATTAGAGATCATAATAGAAGGGGATAATGTTATATAGAATCCTAGTAGGACATAAGTCTCAGGTAACTCCATAGAGAGTGTCTTCTCCTTTGTACTTGTATTATTTCCATACCAGATAAAAGACAGCAGAGAAACCCCACCTTCTAGCTAGGTTTTATCCGGTAAGGGTTTCTGAGAGAAAATATTTGTGTTATTTTGTGGATGGTGTGTTATTGTATTTTACTGTTCTCTATTTTTCACTTTTGATCTATTTCATGCGTAAGCAGAAAACCAGTAACTAAAAATTCTGGAGTCTAAAAGAATTTAACCTTCAAAGTGTAGATTTTAGTTTTATTTATTAGATATGTTGTGACAAACTATTGTAGTGGAATATCCATAGCAATTTATAGATCAAAAGACCTATTTCCCCTCCTCTGTTAACGAGGGGCCAACAAGGAAGAGAGAAAGAGAAAGAATAACAAATTATGATGGGAACCACTCTCATATTTAGTGGAAGAAGAGGCTTGAATAAGAAATAATTATGTGATGTTTTTGCATTATTTTATGTTGGGAATTTATAAGAATTTACTCAAAATAAACTTAGTCTTAGTTATTGTAGGACAATGAGTGAATCATTTCCTTTCCATCCATTAATGGGAGAAGGTATATTATGTAAGCTAGTTTACCACAAGTCTTTTGAAATTTTACTTTTGTTTTCTAGTTACAATGCTTTTTAATATAATATTTTTTAAAGTTTTAGTTAAAAATAATAATTATAATTTAACATAGAAAATTTGTAAACTATTGGTAAAATATGGAAATCTCAATTAATTTTTGTATGGGACCGAGGAGAGTAGTATAGACTCGTTTTCAAAATTTATAAATTACAATGTATGCAATTAACACATGTATATTTGATATGACCCACTGGTTAGTTTAATGCTATCTTTGACAAACCATCAACCACAATATTATTTTCTCGATATATATGAGCGAAAGAAATTGACTTGAAAAAAGGCAATAAGTCAATAATTCTATTTTTCTAGCTCTCCAGACTGGCCACCTGTAGAGTAACTTTACCTTTAAGCCAATTTATGACAATCAAAGAGTCCCCCATCAAATGTAGATCCTGAATACCGAGGCTTTTTTCTAAAGCAATGGTTGCCCATGCTCCCAAAAGCTCTACCTTTGAATTAGTACCTGAAATACAATTTAAAGTCCAACAAAACTCCTCTAAATTATTTAATTTGATAACTCCTCCTGCTCCACACCGCTTCATATTGAATTGCGAGGCTCCATCGAACCATGCTAGTACCTTGTCTTCAGGGAAAGTAATCGGTTGAGATCTTTTTGAAGAGGCCGCTGAAATGATCTACTTCGAGGCTACAGAACCTATTGCAAGAAAAATAATTATTTTTTCCAAGGGTAATCTACCTTCAAAAAGTTTTTTGTTTCTGTCCTTCCATATAAACTAATAGATGAGTGCAAAAACCTCTCTGATTGGTTTATTCTGAAAAGACCAGTTATGTAAGCATTCACTAACAGAAACACAATTCCATCCATTTGCTAAATTTAAACTCCGCTTAACTTCTTCCCAGATAGAAACAATGAATGGGCAACTAACAAATACATGATGGCTCAACTCCTCATTTATTCCACACAGACAACACATGCCAGGACCATACCAACCCCTCCTCTGTAGGTTTTCCCAAGTAAGAACCTTATTCTCCATCAATAGGCATAAGAAGAGTTTGATCTTTAATGGGCAACTCCATTTCCATAACTGAATTCTCCAACCTTCTGCCTTCCCCAACCAGAATTTGTTTGATAGAGTATTATAAACATTTTTAACAGAAATAAGACCAATGCTATCATCTCCTATCCACTTAAGTTCATCAGGATGATCTTTTAGGACTATGCCAACATGCAGTAGTAGATTCTTGTAACTTTCGCATTCATAGCCCAAGTCCCCTTCCAACTTCATATTGTTGCTCGTGGCCCAATTCTGTCCCAACAAACTTAATGAAGATGGTCGACTCGCTTGAAAAATAAAGTAGATATGTTTTATGTTTATTTCCCGAATCAGGTCCTCCGATAGCAATGAAGCCTCATTTAGACCATTAATGCAATCTCTACCAATAATAATCAATTTTTCGGAACCATGAGTCCAAGTTATTCTATCAAGAATTATTGGCAATGTGTTTAGAATATTTTTCCATGATTGTGATCCAAAGGGAGTAAAGTTCACAGTTAATCTCAACCAAGTATTTACTGGTATCTAAGGTAAATATTTCTCTTTGATAACCCATTGCCAGATCCCAGGCTTCATTAATGCCCGCCATAAAGTATTAGTAGCCAACGCTCTATAAAAGATAAAGACATTATGTAAGCCCCATCCTCCTAACTGCTTGGGTTTTGCTATAATTTGCCAATTACAAAGATGATAGCACTTCTTTGATTTATTTCCAACCCATAGATAATCATAACTAAGTCTACGTAACTTAGTTAGCACTGTTACAAAAATATGAGCAAGAGTCATCCAATAGGCCGATAAACTCTCAATCATCGCTTTTATAAGAATTAGGCGACCTCCCAAACTGAGCCACTTATTACACCAATGGTTAATCCTTGCTTCAAACTTGTCAACTAACCACTTCCAATCCATGGTTTTATAGCTTCATGGTTTCATCAGATAACCAAAATATTTAAAACCACAGTTAAGGTCTTTGGCAGAAAAACCAAGAACATCTACAATTCTTTGAAGAGAACCAGAGTCGACGCCCGCATGTAGAACAATGGATTTTTGGTTATTAATGATCAAACCCGATGCCTGGAAAAACAATTGTAGTATACTTTGAATTTTTTCCCACTCGGCTAAAGATGCTTTTGTCATAATAAGAATGTCGTCCACAAAAAGTAAATGAGGGATCCTAATCATACTGGATACTTTAATCCCTATTATCTGACCCTCATATTTTTCTTTCTTTAATGCCAGACTAAGCCCCTCCATTACTAAGATAAATAGTAAAGGAGATAGCGGACATCCATGTCTCAAACCCTTGCTACTTTTATAGAAATTAGTTGCCTCTCCGTTTATTAAGGTAGCATAAGTAGTGGAAACTACACATGCCATAATCCAATTCGTAGTCTTTAACCCAAAACCACTTTGATGAAGTACCAACCTTAAAAAATCCCAGCTAGTACAGTCGTAAGCCTTCCTCAATTCAATTTTAAGGATCAGTGCTTTAATCTTCCTTGCACTAATGTTGTGAAGACATTCCTGAGTTGTTCCTATAGCATCCAAAATTTTCCGACCCTTGAGAAACCCAAGCTGTTCTTCGGAAAGTACTCTGGATAGAATAGGTCGAAGTCTTTTAGCAATGATTTTGTAACAGAGGTTACAAAGGGAGATTGGTCTGAAATCATTGAATACTGAAGGTTTGTTGACTTTTGGAATCAAAACCACAAAAGGGGAGTTGATCGTAGGTATGATATCCCCTTTCAACCTAGTTTCTTCGACCATATCTACCAAGTCCTGACCAACCAAATCGAAAAATCAATGGTAGAATTCAACAGTCCAACCATCCAGTCCAGGACTTTTGTCTCTGGAAAAACCTTTAATAACTTCAAAAACTTCATCCTTTGTTACTCTTTTTTCTAAATCCTGAACCTCCAAAGCAGTTACAAAAGTAGGATATAGTCTAACTGATTCCAGACATTCCTCCATGAAAGACTGATCAATGTCATTATAAAAAGCACTAAAATGTTTGATTGCTTCCTCTTTTATATCTTGTTGACCGGAGTGAACATTTCCTTTCTCATCGTTGATTTCCCAGATAAACTTCTTATTTCTTCTATGACTAGCATACAGATGGAAAAACTTTGTATTAATGTCTCTTGATCCAAATCACCTGGCTTTTTTGATGCCAGCTCTCCTCTTTTGCCAAAAGGAATCAGTTTTTTTCAACTTCAAGCTTAGACGGTTTTAAAGAATCCTCCATAGTAATGATACCCAAATTTATATTGTTGTAGACTGCATCAATAGCTTCCTCAATTTTTGACAGGTCTTCCTGATCCTTTTTTCTTTTTACTTTGGCCCAATCCTTAACTCTTACTTTCAGCATCGATAGCTTTTTGACTAATCTCTTTTGAGCTCCATTTGTAATTAAATGTCCGGGGTCATTCCAAACCTGTCTGACAATATTCCCGAAGGTATCATCCTTCAACCACTCCGGATTTAATTTGAAAGGAGAAGCAACTATTACAAAACAAGAACCGAATTCCATCAAAATTGGAGCATGATCAGACAAAAAGGGATACTCAACCCAAGTTCGAAACATCTGCACGGTTGACATAAGAGATTCAACAACTAAAAACCAATCAAGTCTCTTCGAAACATAATGATGTAAGAAGCCAACAACATAATATAAAATATACTCTTGGTCAATGTGATTTAAATTAGTGAAACATAATGATGCAAGATGCCAACAACATAATATAAAATACATAATATAAAATATAGTAGAGTTGTACCAAATGTCATTAAATTAATCAATATTAATATGTCATTAAATTAATTAATAATAATTGTAACCAATAATAATATGTCATTAAACTAATTAAAATATTTGTAACAATGTTTTGTTAATTTAAAATAAATAAGTGAAATATAATGATGTAAATTTTAGGGGTTATATTTAATCTATCGGTTAATTTTCCGTGATTTTTTCAAAAAACAATCCCCAATTTCCATTTTTTACCATATAAAAAAATAAACTATATAAAATCCTTAGTAATTTGAATATTTGTCTAAAAATATGGTCAAACATTTTATACTATCCATATATGAACCATGCATATTGTCCAAATAAAAAATAGCCACATAAATATATTGGATCCATACCACATGTCATTAGATTATTCAATAAGTTGAGTTGTAAAAACATCTGGTTAGGAACTTAAACACATTCTCATACAATATTTTCTATGGATGATGAATAGGATTCTCTTAAGATGATATTTTATTGAGACTTTTTCTTGGATAGTGGAATGAGACAAAATTGGGACTAGAAGGCATTTCATGCTTGATAGGAGTGGGATTGAGAAGTACTTCTTTAGAACTTGTGCTTAGAGAAATTGGGACTAGAAGGCATTTCATGCTTGATAGGAGTGGGATTGAGAAGTACTTCTTTAGAACTTGTGCTTAGAGAGTTCATTGGTCTTGTAGGGTCAATGGGATTTGGAATG
>CBVK0100543836.1:0-17282 GCA_900067695.1 Picea abies | reverse complement strand
TTGGGTAGAAGGTTAAAAGTTAAATCTTAAGGGTCATGATCTGTGTATAATTTTAGAGCCCTAGCTTATTAGTACATAGGGTAGAATACCCCACAACATTCTCCACTAAAAAAACTATAGTTGGTATCGGGCCCGATTGGCTACTAAAACGTGCCATCAAGCGAAGGGACGAAGGAGGGATGTGACCCCCACCATAAGGAATAGATTTGAATGGGGAAGTAGTGCCTGCGGTGGATCCTTGCAAGGGAGCATTAGAGATCCCTTACCCTAGACTAATGGTATGTAGAGTAGAGTATGTGAGAACCAAGTTAGAGTCAAATCCATACATTGCATATGAAAAGGGAGCACCCAACACATTATGAATAGAGGAAACAATGGGTAAAGTCATCGAAGGAATCAAACCACTACCCGAAGTAGTGGGGGGACAGTCGTAGTCCTAATAGGTGGAGGTGGGGGAGGAGGTGAAACAACCCCCCCTTCGGTAGCTGTGATAGAAGTATGAGGGATCCTTGACAAAGTAGCATTAGTTGCTTCCATCACTGCTCGCCAAACAAACTGTCGTTTAGGAGAAGTCACCTTGGGAGGGACTAGCTGAATCAAAAGTGGAGTTGATAAGTTAGTGATAAGAGGATTTGATGGTCTGAAACCTTCCGCCTCGAGGTCTGAAACAATGGATTCCTCCGGTGTGGGAAAGTCTTCTCTCAGAGCTAGCTTAGGTACAACTTTCTATGTCCCTATAGATTCAAACAATACCTCTTGATCTAGCCTACACCTGAACGATGGCATAGGTTGCTCCAAGGTAACCAATGACATGCTCTAAAGCCTATGCAAACTAAAGATATGTTTATCTTCCACCTTGTGAAATTATCAACTGATATTGTAAGGTTTGGATAGCATGAAACATAGAGCACACACTAAAACTTCCTAAAGGAAAATCAAGTATACAACTAACTAGTAGGAAGAACAGTTGCGCTAATCGACACTAGAGAAACTTACTGATGCAAGTGTAACTCGAACACAGAAACACCCTCTGCCATAGGTACCACGGTATACCCCCGCAGTCACCTGTGTAATTCCGTAAAAATTGGCAACTAGGTTTCCAACACACAGTCAGTCACCAAGCGGGTACAGTCAACATTTAGGATGATCATAATGAGCAGGATAACAAATTATGAATCCCTTTAAGGGTACCGAAGGAAATTGGTCTAAAAGACAACTAATTATTTCGAACAGATTCGAGGTTCACAAGGCTCCATAGTCAAATGTGATCAATGTGATTCCCAAGAAATACCCTCAATATAGAATCCCCACTATGTTTGGTCCAACTTTGGAGGGGTTATCTCCTCTACGTTTCCTTATGTGACCTCATGTTTATCCCCTATGTTATAAGGGGGTCCTGACTAACTCTTACTCCAATGGAATTTAGACACTCCCTGTCACAGACTCCAATGTTCAGATGGCCTTAAAGAGTTTACTCTTCACACTTATTTCAAGGCCCTAAATCCTAGACTAGTTGGTGAACCCTACAAACAAAAATTCTAATATATTTTAAGGTAAGTGTTAATTTTATGGGCTTGACATACTCTAAGGATATGAATGTGCAACTTGTGGTGTTTGAAAGAGATCAACAAGAAGAAAACTTTAGAGCATTTTATAAAAAAACAAACTAGATACTTCAAATTTAAAGCAAAGGCTTGTAAAATCTTTGTGAATGTCAAATTTTCAAAACAATATTCCAATATCCCATAACTAAAAATTTCCTAAAAGATTTTCCCGTTTCACAATGAAGAACTACTTATACTTTCAGGAAAAATAAGAAGGAACTTTGAAACATAACCCTTTTCTTTTTGTAAAAATACAATCTACACTACAATAACCAAACTAAATGCATTAATGCAATCTTTTTTTGATTTTTTGAAATGCTTAAACTAGAAAAATCGAAGTAAAAGGTTATTTTCATTTTTCAAAGCATAAATTGGATAAAGAGAAGGTAAAATCCAAGACTCTAACAGACTCTAGACCACTGCTTAAACACATGGACTCACAAGGATCTAGAGGAGGATCAAACACTTATAGGCCAACTCTAAACCTCTAAGGAAAAGAAAGAATATCAAGAAACAAGTTAAAACTGAATCTTTAACCCAACCTAAGACCACTAATAGAGACCCTGTAAAGTCCAAGAAAGGATTGAGAAGCCGGAAGATTCTATTAGAGAAGAGAAAAACTCTTATTTTTTTGAAAAACCTTTCAATATATAGAGACGCGAGATGTTGCACCAACAACCTGCATATGTACATGGGTTGTATGTTGTGCAAACTGCATATGTGCGTGGGTTCAGCCAAAGTAGGGCACGTACACCTCTGAAATTGTTCAAAAAGAAAAAGGGATTGGAAGACTTACTGGGTAGGGAAGGATGGTAGACACTTGGAAGCTGACTAAAGACCCTAAAATGACTCGGTAAACTTTAAAAAACTCAAAAATAAATTGAAATAAACCAATTTAAACCAAATTCTCCTACTAAGACCCTAGAGATACTCCCCAGTGGAGTCGCCAATTCTACTAGCGAGGAAACTCCCCCTATTACTATACTGGGTTGAGGTACAAGCATAGAACTAACTTCCCTTAAAAGACAGTTTTATTCCTAAGCTACCCCAAAACTATCTAAACTAAAAGGCAAGAGAGAGGAAGGATGAATAATAGATGTACCTTTGGTTCTAACATCTAATGTAGAACTCCTTTGCCTTTGTAGCTTCATGGAATGTGAGTCTCCTCCCAAAGCTGACCTACAAGAACTCTTAGGCAAACAATGCTACAAATATACAATTTCTACTTGTTACTTTCAATATTCAGATATACATATAGATGAATTAATCAATAAATATATAAAGACATGATGTATTGGGATAGGAAATAACTCTTTTATTCAAAATTAAGATTAGAAATATCAAAACCTTCTTATCAACAAATGCTCCATGAACCAAATCTGACCTCATGTTATGGCTTCTCGAAGTACATCATTTCCATTCTTTCCTCTCATAACCAACTGATCTATTTGGGAAAGGTAAAGGATTGTATAAGGAGAAAGAGCTAGAGGGGGAATACAGAGGCCAAATCTCAAAAAGGGTAGCAAATCTGGGGCTAGAAGGGGAATGGATTTTGGTAGACTTTCTTTGTTCTCTTGCTTGATGATGTAAATGGGACCCCAAGAACTATTTTATATGAGAAAAAGATGGTTATTTGGTTTGGGGATGGGATACAATGGGTGAAATGGTTGGGAAACCCTCAATAGCCCGTAAACTCCACCAAATTCCTTCCAATTATATTTTGTTGCAACTTTTGGAGGTAAACATGGGTTGTCTAGCATGCAACTTGTGTATGTATGTGGGATAACTAGTATGAAGATAGCATGTGTACACGGGCAGTAGTTCAGTAGGGAATGTACATGTTCCAAAAAATGGTTTTTTAAGAAGGATCCTCTGCAATAATTTGGAAAATTGTGTAAGGGGAAAGGCCAATTACATGTATGCATAGGTAGGGAATTTTTGGACTATAACAAATTCCCCCTAATGTGGTATGCATAGGTAGGGAATTTTTGGACTATAACAAATTCCCCCTAATGTGTGAGGTCATAAGATAAACTAATGGCCAAAATACACTAAAATATCTTTATCAATGGGAAGGCACGGAGTCAAGTGATCCTGGGACCAGAGTTCGGGAGATGCCATCTACAAAACAATGAAAATCTCTCTGAGACAAGCATATCCATGCTTAGGATGAACTAATCATGGCTTCCAATCATGTACACTATAGATCCATGTCATATAATTTTCTATATAAAGTGTAGTTGCGAGAAATATACAACATATATACATCTCAACATCATTTGATGATATTTAAGTACAATATAATATGCATCTTGAAGAAGTATTGAGACCTGCAGCTGGAGATGAGGACTTCATACCTCAAGCAACAACTTCAAGATATTCAAGAACTCATGTAGGAGTACAATAGGAGTGTAAGACTCACTACTTTGAGGTCTTTGACATGCCTTTAGGGAAATACTGGAGGATTGCGATCACCAGGCACATAACTTCGTCGATTTTGAATCTAGACTTGACTAGACTCTTGGGATGGCCGAATCAAAACTCATGTAGGAGTACAATAGGAGTGTAAGACTCACTACTTTGAGGTCTTTGACATGCCTTTAGGGAAATACTGGAGGATTGCGATCACCAGGCACATAACTTCGTCGATTTTGAATCTAGACTTGACTAGACTCTTGGGATGGCCGAATCATAAGAGACAAACTACAGAATGGTTGACTTGGGTTGGATAAAACTTCCCTTGGAAAAAAGAATGAAAAAATATGAGACTCAGACAATGTAATATTGAAATAAGTTTGTGATGCATGAGGCACTCCAAACTCTCCTTATGTTTGGAAGAGTAACCAAATGAAGGAGGACACAACTCTATGTAGTGAGAAAAACTACCTAAGTTCATACTATATCCCAATGATTGGAAAACAAACGAAAGGATGTGCTTTGTCCAAGGGTGACTATCTTGCTGCTGAATAAAAGAGAAAGTATATCATCTCCCATCTTTTTGGAATATTTGATTTTTTGTCTTTTTCAAATTTTTAACGAGCTTGTAAAAGAATAAAAGAATGATACATTTCAAAGGAGGAACATGTTTCATGGGAAACCAAACTAGTTATGAGTGCATGGAACATACTAATTCTCAGTGCAAGGAGACATGTGCAGGATAAGGAAACTCGGGAAAAAATCCTCCATGGGTCAAGGTGTCAGATCGCAAAGGCAAAAAGTGTTGCAAGGCTTGCATATACAGAATGCTTTAAAGATTCAGTTGATAAAAACATGGAGATGATAGTAGGCCAAATAAACAAGGATGAGACATGTGATGAAGCATGACACAACAAGACTCCTTCCATGTGAATCTTTATGAGTCCAGAGAAGGTAACATTAGTGTTTTTTTCACGTTTTAGAGAGTCTGAAAATACGCTAAAAGAAGACTCCGGGGAGTTCCTTTTTCACAAATTGTCCAATTGGTTTGAAAAAGGGTTAAACTTATACCGAAAGGATGTCTCTTAAAAACCATTTTAATGAGTCTGATTGTGACAATATCACTCAGTGATCTTTTCAATCTTAAGGAGTATGGAAATAGCTTAACTAGGGACTCACAACCTTTTTATGAGTTTAGTCTCCTTAGCCCGAAAAAGTATAAAATATAACTTAGGATAAATATCCCAGAAAGACAAGTCTCTTGAGGCATACCTTTTTCCTGGATAATCTATTGGCTAGAAAAAGGGTTAAACTTATGCCAAATAGATGTTCTTTCTGGACCAATTAACAAGTGTGAAAGGAACAAGGTCACTCAACAATCTTTTCATATTTAGGGAGTCTGAAAATAGCTTAACTATGGACTCTGAGGGGGTTCATTTTTCATAAGTAATCTCCAAGGCCTGAAAAAGAGATAAACCAAAACCAAGGAGTCATAAGTAATCTCCAAGGCCTGAAAAAGAGATAAACCAAAACCAAGGAGAATGTTCCTTTTTCAAAAATTTAGTCCATCGGGCCCAAAAAAGGGTTAATCTTACACCTAATAATACTCTCCTATCGAACCGAAGTTCCTAGGGAATACCTTTATTCATAAAATTAGTCATCCAGAAGGAAAAAGGGGTAAACTACCATGAGATAGATCTTCCTTCAAATTTGATTTTGGCGAGCACGAAGGGAAACAAGATCGCTCGAAAATATTTTCATTTTTATAGAGTCTAAAAAGGGCTTAAAGAAGACTCCAGAGGGGATTCTTTTCTCAAGTAATCTAGACGATATCAAAAAGAATAAATAAACTCACATTGGATGTTTCTTTCAAAATTTAAGCGAGCTTGAAAGACAACAAAACATTCTCTTTAGGTAGTCTTGTGGGTAAGACCAAGAATGATGTCTAGAAAGGAGAATGAGGCTTCAATACGTAATCATGGCGGGACTAACAAGGAATCCCAAGCCTATGGATAAAACTCACAACATCGACTCCAAAATGCAGCAAAGGATATAACTAGGGAATCCATGTAGAGGTAGGCTCTACCACCTAATTACGACACTTATAAAGCAGTTGAGAAGGTTCCGCATTTCACTTTGGTGGGATCTATCCTATGGTAAAGTGGAAAAGTCAATAATATGAAAAATGCAAGAGGTAAAAACCTAACCTATATGCAATAGTTGAAAAAATGGCTTTTACCATGGGATCATATAGGTGTAACCCATCTCAATAAAATCACCAAACCAAAATGACAAGCTCATCAAAACAACCCAAAGATAACTCAAAAGAGAACTCAAGTAGCCACCAAGTCAAGGTAGGGTAAAAAGGGGACCAAACTAGGGAAAAAAAGGGCCAAAACAAATCTATAAATAGAGGTGGATAGTTCATTTTTACCATTGCAATTCAGAAAATAACCAAAAAGGTCAAAATCCCTCTTCCTCAAAAGGCGAATACAAGGACAGACGACGAAAAATCCTCACACTTGGACCAAGTAAGTACACTTATTTAATTCATCTTTTTAAGTTTAATTTTATGTTTGGGAGGCGCACACGCCCTTCTAAAAGGGTCACATCTGCATGTACGCGGGTTGTCCATGTTCAACTCGTGTATGTACACAAACATAGTAATACTCATCCCGCATACATACGTGACGGTATTAAAGAAAACCCACGTACACCTCCTTTAAAGATAAAAAAAGAAACAAAAAAGACTAAGAACTCTCCAATTGTTTGTGTGAGAGGATGTATGTGCACTAGAGAGAGAGGGAACACAAGGAACTTTATTTTTTGGTTGAGGAGGATCCCAGGTCCATTACTATGCTAAAATAGTGTGGCATGTGGAAGGTGTTCCAATTCTTGCTCATGAGGGCACAACCGAGGTTGCTAAAAGCATTGGTAGAATATTGACACCCTGATGAAGAGGCATTTATGCTAGAGGGTCAATCACTGACCCCAACCACATAGGATATTTACTTCTTGACCGACCTCTCTAGGAGAGGGGAATGGGTCAATCTGAGGACCTTTTCTCCAGGGTTGTACAACATTGAGGATTACATCGGGATGTACTATGAGAATGGTATCGAGAAAGTAGGTTCTTAGGTGTCGATTCACAAGATCACCAGCCTCCAACTTCACATTGTATTATTTATGATTGGGAAGATTATAGGATCTGCAACACTCCATCAAGCCTCTCATTCACAGATGAATTGTGCAGTTCATTGTTTGGAAAATACCATATTTGACTATAGAACTACCATGTTGACACGCATGAATAAAAAACTCACAAACTGTCGTAGGAGGAAGAACAAGAACTTTGGGTTTGACACATTTTTATGCACTTTCTTCTTCTTCGAGAGTTCCTAGTCTTAGCCCAAGGGAGATAGTACGGGGACATATTGACTCCTTTTCGACATTGTGCAGGTGGGTAGTTTTGTTGCCTAGATAGGGTGGAGGAAGAACCGATGAGGTATTTGACGACAAATTATTTTATTGGTGGGCTCACCAGATTCCATTCATAGAGGACTATACTTATGCAGGGTTTATTTTCCTAAGAGATCCCAACATTCCCATGCCCCCTGGTGAAAATCACGATGAGATAGGTAATATATATTTTTTAAGTTATTAAATTTTTAATTTTTTACATATTATCCTTTTTATGTTAATGCCAAAGTACTAGCTCAAAGATCTATTATATACAAATGTGGGACCTGCTTGACCAACATACTCCGCTAGGACCAGGCATCGTCCTCAAATAGAGGCTAGACCAACAGGAGAAGGATGAAAAAAAATTGTAGGAGGACCCCCAACCGGAAAGGCTGAGAGAGTGCTACGACGAGTAGAGAGAAGCCTCATGGCTCTCACTCATGCAATACAAATGTCAAAGATCGAGGATCTTCCCCCAGTTATGCAGTCACATGTAGTGCGGGTACCCACAACTTGGGTCCATCTATTCCAGTGTCTTGCGAATGACTTAGTTCACTATAGAAGGGACAATAGGCCTAAACCTTATATAGTGTTGGACCACTTATCTGCGGAGGGTACGTTTTGTACTATGTATTTGAGGGCTTAAGCCCAACGATGTATACCAACTATTTTTGAGGCTTTAATGCCCACTTTGTACTCATGACACTATTTTTTGGATATATATATATATATAAATATTTTTTGTCTTATGGATGAACATTTTTACAAATGTATTTACATGTGTATGTGTTTGTTTTAATTTTACATGTGAGCAACATGCCAATCTAATACTTGATTAGCTAATGTATCAGTTAGTTGGTTAGATCTCCTAGGAACATGAATATAAGTAATATAATCGAAATATCATTCTAAGATACATCCCTAAGGAATCATCGGTGTAGAGTGGGATCATAAACGCGATAAACCCCATCTAACTGGGACATGACCAATTGAGCATCTAAATAAACCTGGAGGCGTGAAATACCATGTGATAAGGCATCATGTAGTAATTCTATCACTATGTTGTACTCAACAACATTATTGGTTGTGTCTCCTAGACAAATACCTCTATAAGATAGCAACTTACCACTAGGTGAAATAATCACCCAAGTTGCGAAAGCAAGCCTTCGAGTGTGTTGGATAGTGTCGTCCATGAACCCAACATAGACTTCGGATTCACTTGACATCTACCATAGTGAAAATGAAAACATAAATGACTACATGCCCACAAAAAGAAGAAGACAAAAATTTATAAAAAAACTATACATATATACAAGAAGTCACGCTCAGACGACCAACCTAAGTGTAATGCTTCTTAATGTAGAACCCATTTCTAGGCTCCACTAAGGCACTACTCTCGAAATAAACCAGATAGTAAGCACCCTTTTCTATGACCTCTTTCACAATGAAAGGTATGAACCACATGGGTTTGAACTTACCTTCCCCCAAGGGATATTTGTCTTGGTCATAGACTAGGACAATATCACCCTTAGAGAAGATCTGATGGTGGATGTACCGATCATATTGAAACTTGAAACATTTTTTATGAGCCTTGTTAGCCAAGGCTACATCTTGACGTTGCTCCTCAAGTTGCTCAAGATATAATAGATGTTCCCCAAGTGGTGTAGTTTCGTGAAATATTTCCACTGCCAACTTCAGAGAAGGGATTTGACATTCAATGGGAAATACTGTCTCTAGCCCATAAAAGAGTTGAAAAGGTGAAAACTAGGTAGCAATATTTACAAAGGTTTGATAGGCCCAAAGTGTTGAATATAACATCAAATGCCAATTTGACTTTCTTGAATTAATCATTCACTGAAGAATAGTCTTGAGAGACTTATTCACAGCTTCTACCAAACCATTCGTTTGTGGGTAATACGATGACAAATGTTCTTGTTTAAACCCAAGCTTTGATTTTAGTTCGAACATCATGTTGTTCTGGAAGTGACTACCATGGTCAGTGACAATCTCCTTTGGGATACCAAACCGAGGTACTATCGGATTGAAAATTAAAAGGGAAATGGTTTACCCATCATTGTTAAATGTCGGCATAGATTCGACCCACTTAGTAAATTACTCTACTTCTACGATGATATAACGATTCCCCCTGGCAGAAGCAAGGTGACATGTAGTGCAATAAATCCCCCACTTGGTGAATGGGCTGATGAAAATAACCTGGAACATAGGAGATGGGTGTTGCTACATATTCCAACAAAATATATGGCATGGGTGACACTTTTAGACCGCCTCAACACAATCTTTGATTAATGAGGGCAAAAAGTATCCTACGTGAAGAATCTTTTAGGTTGTTTCCAACCCAGACATGTGACCACCAAATGCTCCTATGTGAGAGTCATTCAAAACAAGATTTTCTTCTTCATGAGTAAGACATCATTAAATAATTCAATCCACCTCTCAACGATACAAAGTGTCATTGAGGATGAGGTAGTTTCGCGCTTGGTTTTGTATTTGTTGACATTCATCATAAGAAGCAGAAGTGGGGCACTTCATAGTCTATATATATACAAGTATATCTCCATACCAGGGGTCCGAAGATACGATCAAAAAAATATCTTCATTAATTGGTGGCTCTTTGGGAAAAATATCACCACTTTCGACTAGAATTTCCAAGATTAACTCCACAAAAACCAAGGAATTTTTAGATTTCTCTGAAACAAAATCCAAGTCAAACTCTTGTAGGATAACTATCCATCAACTAATTTTTCCACCAATGACCCGTCACATTAACACATATTGAAAGGGGTTGACGACGACAATGATGGTAGTCTTGAGAAGTAATATATAGTGACAGAACCGTTGGACAACGTGAATAGCTTCCAAAGTGAGTTTCTCAACATGTGAGTAATTGAGTTCTGGTCCAACTAGTCCTTGGATAAGATAATAGATAATGTGCTCTTCGAGTGCATCATCCTCTTGGACCAAGAACATGTCGATTGTAGACTCTGCAAAAACCAAATATAACAATAAATCCTTTCCATAATCAGGAGGACTGAGTAGAGGGGAAGACATCATGACGCATTTCAATATGTCAAAATAGTGTTGAGTGGATTCATCCCAACATAATGGGACCCCGTTTTTCGAAAGACGCATGAACCCTTTTGTAAAATCGACATAATTAGCAACAAAATGCCGAAGAAAATTTTATTTCCCCTGTAGACTCTAAAGTTGGGGTATTGTGTGTGGGGGAGGTAATTGGACTATTGCCTCAACCTTTAGAGGATCAACCATGATCCCTTTTCTTGACACGATGAAACTTAATAAATGACCCAATGTCACACAAAAATTGCACTTGTTTGGATTCAAGTGAATCTGATAGTTGCGACACTTCTCAAAGATTAGTTATAAATGGGCAGGATGATCGGATCTCTTGAGAGAATGTGATGCCATATCATCAAGGTATTCCTTGACTATGTGTTTGAGGTCGTGAAAAGTTAACAACATGGCCTGATGAAAAGTAGCTCCAACATTCTTCAGACCAAAAGGCATTTTTCGGTACACGAATGTACCCCAAGGACAAATGAAATTCATTTTATGTTGGTCCTCGAGCCTGATTTGAATTTGATTATACCCATAAAAATTGTCCATGAAATAAAATACCTCACATACTACACATTCATCTATGATCTAGTCAATAAACGGGGTTGGAAAATTGTCTTTTGGGAAAGCTTTATTCAGATCGTGGAAGTCCATACATACATGGATCATTCTTTGCTTCTTGTTGACAGGAATATGGTTCGATATCCATTCCATCAATTGCATGGGGTAGATGAAACCAACATTGAGGATTTTATCTACTTAATCTTTTATCGTCGCTTCTTTGCGAGGATTGATCAGGTGAAGCTTCTGTTGGACCATTTTAACATCAGGATAAGTCATGATTTTGTGATAAAAAATTCATGGGTCAGTGCCTAGCATTTTCTCATAAGACTAGGAGAAAATGTCATGAAACTCTTTAAACAATTCAATATAGATTTAAATCTCTTTGGAAGAGAAATCCACTCCAACAAAGACATTTTCCATGATGCCAAGATTTTTGGAGATATCGATAGGAATTGTTTCAAAAATACTTTCCATGTTTCCCTCAACATATATTCTATGCATAGCCAGAGGGTTAATAGGACAAGGGATATCTCCATTCATGGTCGTAACAAACTATACTTCCTCTATTCTCCTGATCTCATGTAAGAATTAAGATTTATGATGAAGATCATCCCAAGGTATGCTTGGCCTAGTCATTACCTTCAAGATCTCCTCGTCAGAGGGTGAGATTAAGTCCAAAGGGTCTTGAGTAGTGAGAGAGTCTTGAGCCAAAATAGGCTTGAGAACAGGATCTAACTCCTATGGGGGAATTGGATCAGGGTTGGTCGAGTCTTGCTAGAAATTGTTGTACACAACCTCGGTAGTGGATAAGGATTGGTCAAGTCGATGGGGAAGGTAAAGTCCATGGGTCTTCAAAGTAACTCGTTTTGAAAGACACAACTTAAAAAATTGTAGCCTTCAGCTAGTCAGGGATAGCCGAAATAAACCTAACATCATTGGAAGGTGGAGAATAATAAAAATTTCCCATCAAATATAGAAATAATCCGACATCTAATTTGATAGTACTCGGCTATGGGTTATCAATCATCGGGATTGTGGATGCCCCTGATGAAGGTTCAGGGTGAGAAAAGGATAACTGGTCAACAATTATAATCCGACCTTCGTGAGGAAAGAATAAGACTCAAAAAATAGTGGCTACAACCATGTTCATTGTGTAAGTCCAAATCCTCCCTAACAAAATATTGTAGTCGAGAGGTACATCGACTACTTATACCTCGATGCACACAGAGTTTCCCTCCAATTGCATAGGGAAACACGAAATTGTACTATGTTTTATGAACAATCGACCATCAAATGCATTAAACAATGTAGGTGATGGAGCCAACTCAGGTTGGTCGATGGAATTCCAACATGCCAATGCAATCACACAAGTCGAGACACCCTCATCAACCATCGTACGAAAAATGTTTTGTGTCAATGATTTTGTGGTGTACGTGTTACACATTATTTTCGTCATCCCTATGATCGTTAATGATGTAAACCTATATGTTGCCTTCAGAGGGGTCAGTGGCTTGAGTTCTTGAAGAGAGAAGGGAGAAGAACTTTTCCTGAGAAAAGAAGTTGCATTTTCCTTTGGAAAAACCATATAAAAATGAAGTTTGGAGGTTTCTATATAGGCAGGGTGCGAGAATGCCTGATTCTCGTAGGTTGTACCATAGCTAGGTTGCAAGAGGTTCGCAGGTTTCTCTATAGGTAGGGTGTGAGAATGCCTACACGTGGGAAAAACAATCATTTTCTTGAATCTTCTAGAAGGAGAAACTTTCCACTTGAAGGCTATAAATGGGCCAAATCTGAGCTATGGAAAAGAGGGGAAAGGATTCAACTTTGAGAGCAAAGTTACTCTAGAGAAATTATTCACTTTACATTGAGTCTGCATCCCTTTGTCCTTTAAGTCTAAACACATTGTTCAACCTCCAACATCTTCCCTTATTAATTGAGAACTCCATTGTATCTCTTATATGAGATTGAATTTGGTGGAGGATTGAAGTGGTGAAGGCCCAACTGGAAGGAACTTAGTTTCTCGGTCCCAAACCATGCCGACACGGAAGTGTGTAACTCATTCATTTATGTTGATTATATCTTAATAGAAATACTCTTTTCTTGTCCAATTAATATCTCGCAAATATTTGAAATACTATTCAATGGGTGTATTTTTTATGAACGTTTATGGATTATGCTATTAAATGTGTTAACATTATATATTATCACCATATGCATATATTATCACCATATGCTTACGTTGCTTGGTTGTTGAGGACTAGTTGCAGGTATATTTCTTTGGGTCAAGTGCTCAATAGTAGACTTCATCAAATGTCTGGATGAGGTAGGCCTCTTATCTTGTCTTGTTATCATATTTGTTTATATATCATACTTGATATTAGAGTTTATTTCTGCAGTCATTTCCGTCTTTTGTGGCTTTCCCCTAGCCATAGAGATATCTTCCTCATAACAATAGTTTCCCCATCATTATTAAATGTCAGAATAACTTCGACCCACTTGGTAAAGTATTCTACCACTATGATGATATAGTGATGCCCCCTGGTAGAAGTCGGGTGAAATGTAGTGAAATCATTCCCCCACTTGGTGAAGGGATCAATACAAATAACTGAAAACATAGGAGTAGGGTGTTCCCACATCTTCTGACAAAAGATATGGCATGGGTGAAACTTCTTGACCACCTCAACACAATATTTGATTAATGAGGGCCAAAAGTATCCAACACGAAGAATCTTTTGGGTTGTTTCCAACCTAGACAGATGACCACCACATGCTCCAGTGTGACAATCGTTCAAAACAAGCCCTGATTCTTTGTAAGTAAGACATCGTCGAAGAATGAAATTCAATGCTCGATGATACAAAGTGTCATCGAGGATGAGATAGGTCTGCACTTGGTGTTGTATTCATCGATGCTCATCGTGAGAAGAAAAAGTGGGGCACTTCAAATTATAAATACACACAAGTATATCTCCATATTAGGGGTCTGAAGATGCGATCAGAAAAATATCTCCATTAATTAGTAACTCTTCAGGAAAAATCTCACCACTTTCGACCAAAAGTTCCGAGATTAACTCCGCAAAGACCAAGGAATTTTTAGATTTTTACAAAAGGAAACCCAAGTCAAATTCTTGTAGGATAAATATCCATCAACTATTTTTCCACCGATGACCCATCGCATTAACACATATTGAAAGGGGCTGACGATGACAACGATGGTGGTCTTGTGAAGTAAAATATAATGAAGGAAATGTTGGACAGTGTGAAAATTTTCCAAAGAAAGTTTTTCAACATGTGAGTAGTTGAGTTCCGATCTAGCTAGGCCTCGACTAAGATAATAGATAACATTCTCTTTGAGTGCATCATCCTCTTGGACCAAGACCATTCTGATTGTAGACTCTGCAATAGCCAAATATAACAAGAAATCCTTACCATAATCAGGAGGACCGAGCAGAGGGCCATACGTCAGAGTGTGTTTCAATGCATCAAAAGAGTGCTAAGATGATTCATCCCAACAGAATGGGACTCCCTTTTTTAATAGATGCATGAATGCTTTCATAATCTCGGCATAATTAGTGACAAAACGTCGAAGAAAAATTTCTTTCCTTTGTAAACTCTTAAGTTGGGGAATTGTGCACGGGGGAAGAAATTGGACTATTACCTCGAACTTTAGAGGATCGACCATGATCCCTTTTGTTGACATGATGAAACCTAATAAACGACCGGTTTTCACAAAACAACTGCACTTGTTTGGATTCAATCGAATCCGATAGTAGTGACACCTGTCAAATATTAGTCATAAATGGGAGGGATGATCAAATATCTTGCAAGAACGTGATTCCATATCATCAAGGTATGCCTAGAATATGTGTTTGAGGTCATGAAAGGAAAACCATCCATGAAATAAAAGAACTCACAAATTTCACATTCATCGAAGATCTAGTCAGTAAACGGGGTTGGAAAATTGTCTTTCAGGCAAGTTTTTCTCAATTCGTGGAAGTCCATACATACTTGGATCATGCCTTTCTTTTTGTTGATAGGAATAGGGTTCAATACCCATTCTATCAATTGTACAAGGTATATGAAACCCTCTTTGAGGAGTTTCTCTACTTCATCCTTTATCACCACCACTTTGCGAGGATTGACCAGGCGAAGCTTATGTTGGATCAGTTTAAGATCAGGATAAGTCATGATTTTGTATTCAACAATTCATGGGTCAATGACTAGAATATCTTCATAAGACCAAGAAAAAACATCGCAAAATTATTTAAGCAATTCAGTATAGATTTGAATCTCTTCGGAGGAGAAATCCACTCCAACAAAGACATTTTCCATGACGTGAGGGGTTTTGGAGATATTGATAGGAATTGATTCAACAATACTTGACATGTTTCCCTCAAAATATATTACATGAATAGCTAGAGGGTTAATAGGACAAGGGATATCTCCATTCATGGTAATAAAAAAATCTCTTTCCTCTATTCTCCTAAGCTCGAGTAAGAAGTAAGATCTATGGTGATGATCAACACAAGGTCTCTTTGGCCCAGTCATTGCCTCTAGAATCACCTTGTAAGAGGGAAAGGTTAAGTCCAAAGGTTCCTCAGTGGAGAGAGATTATTGAGCCCAAATAGGCTCGAGAACAGGATCTATCTCTTATGGGGGAGCCATATCAGGGTTGGTCGAGGCTTGCTGAACAATGTTGTACGCAACCTTGGAAATGGATAAGGGCATGGCCATGCCAATGTGCTCTACCCCTTCCATAGAAGCTGATGGGGAATTTAAAGTACATGGGTCTTCAAAGTAACTCATTTTGAAAGACACAAATTGAGAAATTATAGCCTTTGTCTAGTTGGGGACAATTGAAATAAACCTAACATCATTGGAAGGCAGTGGATAGTCAAACATTCCCATCAAAGATAGAAACAATATGACACCTAAGTTGACAGTGCATGACTTTGGGTTATCAATCATTGGGACCGTGGATACCCCTGATGAAGGGTCAAGGCGAGAAAAGGATAATTGGTCAATGGTTATAATCTGGGCTTCGTGAGGAAAGCATAAGACCCAAAAAATGATGGCTACAACTGTGTTCATTGCATAAGTCCAACTCTACCCTAACAAAATATTGCATTCGAGAGGCACATCGAATACTTCAACCTCGACGCACACAATTTTACTCTCCAACTGCATGGGGAAAGACAAAATTATACCATGTGGTCTGAACTACCAACCCTCAAATGTTGTAATCAACGTGGCTAACGGAGACAACTCAGGCTAGCCAATGGCCTTCCAACATTCCAATGATATCACACAAGTACAGGCATCCTAATCAACCACCGTACAAAAATTGTTTTGTGTCAACAATTTTGTGGTGTACGCCACTACTATCTGAAAGACGACATGGTGAGGAAGACATGGTTTATGGTAGTAGGATAAAAAATGATCATTCCTGAGTTACTGGGATCAATCACTCCCAAGGAAAAAAACAAAGATTTTCTCTACGAGGGGAAACTATGGAGAACCTCCATAGAAGACATAGCACAAGGATTATGTGCCATATCCTCCACGATGGATTAATTCTCAGCATCGCTCACATTTGTGTTGTGAGAAGCCTTTTTGAATGCTCCTTTAGGGATGTGAGTCATCGTTTCTCCCAATGTCTTCTCAATTTGAAGAGGAGTCAATGGGTTGGAGGCTTCTTTGTCCTTATCAACAGATTCTGGTGTTTCATAGTTATGGTCCCTAGTCGATAAATTCGCTTCGAATGTCATCATATAAATGTTTGTGGCCCCATTATTATTATTACTGGGTACAGGGGTTCTCTGGATACCCCCAACCACACTCGTGGATGTGAAATATTGATCCATATTTTTCCCTTGTGGAAAAGGGTTTGTAAACACAACAGGATTTTGTTGTGCCAGTAACTTCTGGGATTCCAAAAGCCGACGGAATAGGTGATTCAAGTGGTCGTCCGTGCAAATATTACAAAGAAACTTCACCTTTATCTTTTCAGTGTTGAGAAATACTGAGAGGGGGGCATGAATTAGTATTTGAGCAATAATTAATTTTCTCTCTTCTTTCACTAAAAACCTTAGGCTACTTTGTAGAGACCAGTTCTTGTATAGTCTTTAGAAAACAAGAGTGCAT
>CBVK0100543835.1:0-17282 GCA_900067695.1 Picea abies | reverse complement strand
TAGAGTCTTACACAAGGTGATTGTGGAGGGGTAAGTCTTCACAGTACCTGGAATCGACGTTAGCCAGACTCACTCGGGCTCCTTGGAGGGTATACCCACGATTATGTGTGGGAGCTTGAACCAGGGTGTAAGTCTGTTAAGCAGGTTTCCAACGTAACGTTTCCACCCTAGCCCAGCCTCTTCTTGTCTCTACGTCACGACGTTGGATTTCATCACCAACTAGTGACTTCGAAATAGGAAGGTCTTGTTTGCTTGGTTTTGATTCCTAGATTTTACTAGCGTGTGCTCTTTGTTTTAATAAGTTGGCCATAGAATTTCTTTCGTAAGATTTTAGCTTGATCACCATTGACCCTCTACGCCACTCATGTAGAATGAAAGGACTACCCCCACAAGATCTGGAAGGTTCTCAAACCTTTCCTACCAACTCACTGGAGGGCTCTCCTCAACAGAGTGAAGTCCAAGACATTGCCACTCCACGAGTCGAAAGAACTAACTCTTTAGAACAATTCCGAATTATAGATTCTCGAGAGGGCTTGCGACTTCCTCTCAACTCTGTGAGACGTATTGTTCGAGTGAATTCATCCAGAGAAATTGTTGTTGAGTCTTCTGAATTACCAACCGAACCTTTCACAGGCTCTGAAGGTCAGATCCTTTTTGGACTACTGACATTTTTAGATGGGATCTCTTTGGCTCGGGAGTAGGCATTGATATCACTGTCACACCTGAGCTATCCAAAAGATCTGATCCAGATGCGATACCTTTTACTACTGCCTATTATTTCCCTGGTTCAGACGCTCAGTCAGCCGACCATATCTTGATTATCCCCCTCCAAATGGCCCATTATACAATGGTCCTAGATACTACGAATCTTCACACTGGGAATACAGTGGCTAGCCAATCTCCCATTGGCACACCTAGACCTACCCCGTCCCTTCCCCCTGCATATAATCCGTCAAATGCTTCTATTCTCGTTCCTACACAAATCCCATCCGGGACTCCTGGCATTTCCACTCCTTCTGGGCACCATCTTGTTCCTGGTTTTATTCTGACACTTCCTCGGCCCCCTTCCAAAGGATCTCTTCCATCCCCTATCGGAGGAACCGGCCCTAGTGTCACCACCCAATGTTTCACACCTAATTACCAGATTCCTTTTGGTGGACAATTTCACCCTGGAGGCCAAACACAATCCCCTTTTGGAGGTCAAATCCCAATTGGGATGCAACCCCTGATTGGGGGGCAACCCCCACCTACCCCACCTTATGGATAGAACATACCTACAGCCTTGGCCTAGTATTGGAACCATCTTATCCAAAATAATCCTCAATAGACTGAGGGGCAACAACCTCAAGCTAGCTCTTTCATACTGCCTAGTACAAGCCAACCATATCCAGGTCCATCCAATCCCATTTGGGGCTCGAACACTCGACCCAATGTCCCTGTTCAAGGGAACAACCCTAACCAATACAACCCTATAAATTACATGCCTCCACACCAACAATTGAATCTGCTCGGATCTTCGCATTATATGCATATTGCTTATAGTCCTACTGGTATACCTACGGGACTTCCTCCCCAAAGTCACCAGTACCCCCATGTGAATAGACAGTTACCCTTCTTAGCCACCTTGGACCTCCCTTATCTATCTAGAATTTTAAATGATCCTATCAGTCACTCTCCTCAATGGCCCGTCATACCGACCAAACAACCATCGGACATTCCTAAGTTCGAAGGTAACCCAGGAGAGGACCCGAACAATCATGTAATGAATTTCCACCTTTGGTTTTCATCCAACTCTTTGATGGATGATTCTATTCAATTACATCTTTTTCAACGAACTCTCACGTGTTCCACTGCGAACTAGTATATATAATTACCACGAGGTTTCTTCACTGACTTTAACACCCCCGCCATGGATTTCCTCACCCACTACTAGTTACCGATCTGTTACGAAACGGGAACCGAAATTTTGAGTTCTTTCAAACAAACCAAAGCCACTCATATCTCTGATCACATTCATGAGTGGCAACGGAGATGACATCTCATCAAACTCAAGATTCCCGGTCAGTTACTGGCAGAATGGTTCACGAAATCATTCGTGAATGACATTTCTCATGACATCGCCATGGGTGGAGTTGTCACAGAAGAACAGGCGATCATTCATGCTCAATACCTTGACCTCGTTTACTCATAAATGGGTACTCTTTACGATTTACTCCCTAATGCACCTCGTCCTTCTACTACTGCTACTTCAACTACTCTTGTTGCTTGTCATGTGGTTGATGGTGTGATTGGCACTTTCCATGCCCAACCCCACTCCGCAAAAGCCTCTACCACCAACCCCAAGTCCGTTGCTTCTATTGTTCAACATGCTTCGTCTCCTACTCCTCCCACTAACAAGACTTCTGAGGTGAACTCTGTTCAATCTACCCCTGCCGGAAAGAATAAATCCAAAAAAGGGAAGGGTAAGAATAAGGAGGATAAAAATAATTCGCAATCTGAGAAGACCAAAACAAAACCTGTTGATGATAAGGATAAGTGCAAACCCTGATACCCTTGTCTTATCTGTGGTGATGATCACTACACTAAGGATTGTCCAAGACGAGTCGAGGTTACTAAGTTCCTTTAAGGGAACCCGAAAATGCCTACCCCGGTCGTGTTGTCACAACCCTTCCCTTCTCAACAACAGACCTAATTGGTCATTCAAGACCAACCTTTCCCCTCCACTACATCCTATGTCTTCATGTGCACAAGTGATTCAAAGAAGAATTAAATCACACTTACCACTCGAGCCAAAGATTATTCTTCCTCCAAAAAGAAGGTTGATGAAATACCTCCTTC
Source organism: Picea abies (assembly GCA_900067695.1). Lineage (NCBI taxonomy): Eukaryota > Viridiplantae > Streptophyta > Pinopsida > Pinales > Pinaceae > Picea > Picea abies. The sequence continues at coordinate 14,444 of CBVK0100543835.1, read as the reverse complement.
GTTGGTCCAACCATCTCCCTCGACTCCACCTACCGATGGTCCTCTTCATCTCTAACAACCGAGCCTAGATACAGTTCTTCTCCCTCCCCCAAAGGGTGTTGTTCGAAAGTCTTCTTTCAATCCTCATGCACATGCTGCCCAAAACTACAGTATTGTAGAAGATCTGGCCCAAGCACTATCAGCGATGTTAGCCCTCGAAGTCCTTCAGAGTTGTCTTACACAATGGAAGGAACTATTGAAATCCATTGGTGGAATCGACCCTACGGATACAAATTTAATCATTTTTTACTTGGAAGATCACATTCCAAGGTTACACCCTCAACTCGCATTCCAAATACAAGTTATTGTCTCCGACAAGAACATTTGTAGAACCGTTATTGATGAGGGTGCCTCGATGTGTGTCATGTCTATCACCTATTGGAAAGCCATCAACTCTCCTCCTTTAACCAAATCACACAACATGCTCAAAGCCTTTAATGGCTCTGGATTTAAGCCTTACAGTGTCCTCCCTTCATTGCCTATTACATTAGAAATCAAAATGGTCAACGTTGAAGTTGAGGTCTTTGACGCTCCTCTCGATTACAACCTTCTACTTGGTCATAGTTGGATCGATTCCATGCATACACTTGTGTCCACTCTTTTCCATGTCGTATGTTTTCGACATCAGGGAAAAGTAATTACAGTGGACCAATTGGCCTTCTTTAACTCTGATACACGTACCAGCAACATACCTTTCATTGCAAAAACACCCCCTGGATATGAGAATGTCAGTGTGGGTCTTCTTAAAGATTCCTCTTTGATGGGTACTTTCCCCATTCCACGACCTGATGTTCCACATCCGTTTTTCACCTCGATCAACATGATTTCCACCTCTGTTTGAGAAACCCCTGCATCTTATGACCCGTGGATAGTACCCAACCACGGTGATCATCTTCGCTATGGTGACCAAATGCCTTTGAGTCTGGTTGAATCCACTTATCAAGCCATTCAATCAACAACCCCTTCTACCCCCTCTCTTGGTGATCTATCTCCAGATCCATTCCGTGTCATTTTTCCTACAGACAAGATGATTATGCCTGTTATGTCCATGGAAGATACCCCTTGGGATGATGGACATCATCGTTCCATTCTCTTCATGGAACAACACACCATTGAGAGTTACCAATGGATCTCGACTCCATTGACCGTTGTCGTCATTTCTACCATTCCCAAGTCTACACATGATGTGTTCTATGAAGGGAACTTTTGCAATATCTTACCCACCACCCCCCTCGACATATCCATTAAACCTGGAGTTGTCGAAAATGTGAATATCAAAGCTTCGTGTTCCAATGATGAAGTTCTCACCTACAAGTCTCTTTTTCAAGAATTATGTGACGTCTTTGCATGGAGCTATGAAGAAATTTCGGGTATTGACCCCAACATTGTTGTACATGAGATTAAGACATACCAAGGCGGTAAACCCATCTGACAACGAATTCGTCCGGTCCACCCATGTAAAGCAGCTGCTATCAAGCTTGAAGTTGAGAAACTTCTTAAATATGGCTTTATTTACCCTGTGGCTCTAACTAACTGGGTTTCCAATCTTGTTTTGGTTAACAAGAAACAAGGTACGATCCGCGTGTGCATTGATTATAGGGATATTAACAAAGCTGTGCATTGATTATAGGGATATTAACAAAGCTTGTCCTAAAGACAACTTTCCCACCCCCTTCGTTGACCAGATCATCGACGATTGTGCCAGGAGTGAAATCTTCTCTCTGATGGATGGTTTCTCCAGATATAATCAAATCAATATCGTACCCTCCGACCAACACAAGACTGCCTTTATTTGTCCTTGGGGCACTTTTGCCTACCGGAAACTACCCTTTGGTTTAAATAATTCTGACGTGACTTTTCAATGTGCTATGTCTTATGCCTATCATGACATAAAGCACATTTTCCAACCATATCCTGATGACCTACCAGCTCATTCCATGCACCGTGTAGATCATCCAACACACCTTCGAGCCATTTTCCTTTGCTGTCAGTTTTACCGTATATGCTTAAACCCGCACAAATGTGTTTTTTGTGTAGAATCCAGTCGAATTCTAGGCTTTATTGTTTCATGTCAAGGGATCAGGGTAGATCCTTTGAAGGTTGAGGAGATTCTCAATCTCCCTCCTCCTTCCTCACTTCGTCAGCTACAAAGTTTGCAAGGGAAGGCAAACTTTCTACGTCATTTCATCCCTAACTATATTGAGTTAACCCTCGAATTTACTCGACTTCTCAAGAAAGGTTCTGAGTTTGTATGGGATACCACTGCCAACAAAGCTTTCGATGCTTTAAAACTGACTTTAACCTATACCCCACTACTTTTCCCACCCAATTACAGTTGATATTATTTCCTGTATCTCGCAGCCTCGGACTATACCATTGCTATGGTTCTAGTCTAAGAGGATGATTCTCATGATGAACATGTCATTTATTATTTGAGTCGGAGTCTCACGACTACCAAAGCCAAGTATTTACATGTTGAAAAACTAGCCTTGGCAGTTGTACAATCTGTCCAACGATTTCGGCACTATATCCTTTTATGCAAGACTACTGTGATTTCCAACTGCAACCCTATGCAGCACATTCTTACATGCCAATTGCTAGGGGAAAAATACTCCAAATGGATCGTAATACTCCAGGAGTTTGACTTAGAATTCGAACGTGCTAAGTCCAAGAAATCCTTGGTGTTTGTCGAATAAATATGTGACCTTCCCTGTTCTGAGACGGAAAATGTAGCAGAGGATTCATTACCCGATGAATCCCTTTTTCTGATCAGTTTCAATGACCTTTGGTATGGGGATATCATTATATATCTCCAGACTTAGAATTTCCGGCCCAATTTGTCTAGCACCGACTGTTGTCAAATACATTACCAAGCCCGTCATTATATTATCCTCGGTGATACTCTTTATCGTCGTGGGATTGAATCTGTTTTTCGTTGATGCCTCACATTTGACGAAGCCGAGAAATCCTTGAATGACCACCATTCTAGAGCATGTGGTGGTCACATTTCTGGGTATGCTACTGCCCAAAATATCTTAAGAGTTGGGTATTTTTTACCTTCTTTATTCAAAGATTGTATTCTCACTGTCCAAAAATGCCATGCTTGCCAAACATACAACAACAAAATACTATCACACCCTGCTCCTCTACACCCTGTAGTCTCCGTTGGACCTTTTGCGAAATGGGGTATCAATTTCATGACATGTCACCCTCACTGGGCCGAGGGGCATGGACACATTATTGTAGCCGTAGATTATTTTACGAAATGGGCTGAGGCGATGCCTACATTTGATAATACCAGAAAGACTACAGCACTATTCATATTCAATCACATCATTGCTCGGTTTGGTGTTCCTCAAGCTATCGTTACTAATCAAAATAGCCACTTTAGAAACGTCATGATGTCAGAACTCACCAAAAAGTTGGGTCTTCGCCATGAAAACTCAACACCCTATTACCCACAGGCCAATGGCCAGGTTGAAGCAATAAACAAATTCCTCATTACCATGATTCGACGAATGATAGGGATTCACAGAACTAGTTGGCACACGATGTTGTTTTCAGTATTGTGGGCTTACCAGACATCCGTCAAGTCTACTACCGGGTTTACACCTTTCCAGTTAGTTTATGGTCTAGAATTCATCTTGTCGATTGAATGTCAGATACCGTCTCTAAAGCTAGCCGTTGAACTTCTCCCAAACACTTTTGCTAAAGAAGAACATTTGTTGTATCTTATGCAGCTGGAAGAAACCCGTCCTGATGCCACCCTAGTTATAGAAACCCGGAAGAAACGCGTCAAAGCCCAATATGAAAAACATGTCAAACCACGCATTTTCTCTGAATGTGATCTAGCTCTCCTTTACGAACAAGATCAGGATTTGCTAGGAGCTGGAAAATTTGAGGCTATGTGGTGAGGTCCTTATATCGTCAGACGAGTGTTGGAGAAAGTAGCCTACAAGTTAGTGGACTACGATGGTATCCCTTTTAAGTGAACCCAGAAATGGGATTTACTTAAAGAAGTACTATGCTTAGATCATCTGTGCATGAGTGCCTGTATTTTATTGTATCATACCCTTGTGTGTTACTTTAGTGTGCTTTTTCGTTATTTGGTTTCTACCCTCGACCGCTTACCTTGCGTTGTTCTTGGTTTCCATATGTCAGAGTCTTCACTACCCCACATTGGCTTCACCAATGGCACTAGTTGTAGTACTCAGAACCTAGCTTCTGCCGCATGGACAATTTATGCACCTACAAATGAACTTATCAATCTACAAGGGGTCTGCCTCAGTCGTGCAACCAATAATATCGTAGAATATAGCATCATCATCGAATTGTTGACTGATGCTATTTCACTTGGTATATGCCACTTGGTTATACGACTTGATTCGCAGCTAGTAGTGCTACAATTAAGTAATGTCTATGCTATCTGAAGTCCTACTTTATTGCGGGTATATCTACGAATTTGCCTCTTGGAACGTTATTTTGATTATATTGAATATCAACACATTCCTAGATGTCTAAATACATTGACTAATGCTTTAGCTAATTATGTGTTAGATAGACATCTGAGACATTTATAAAACCAATCACACATCGCATGTATTATACAAAAAAAAATAAGCTGGTAGAAGTCGCATATATATCTATAATGATCAAAAGTTTTACAAAAATTTTTGTCCATAGACCAAAATATCAAAATACAAATCCCATGGCTTCTACAATTTAGCATCACAGATGACGCTCATGGTAAAATACAACTTCTCAGACTACCCTACGGAGCAGTCGACTAAGAGACTCAGACACACCCACAGTATGGCGTTGATAGTGCCTCGGGATCTCCCCAATAGAGATGTCTGGGACATCTGCAGTCAGTCCCTCTAAGTTCTGTTCAATTACCTCGTAGTCCTCAGCATCCCATATTGAGCCACTTCCCCTCATCTCTGAATGGGAGATGTTTTTGGAGGTCGATACGGCCCCACATCTGTGTCGTCAAAAGAAATTTTTTATTGTTCCTTGGATCGAAAACATAAAAACATTTTATATAATAAAATTTGCAAAAAACATTAAAGAAAATATAATAAAATTTGCAAAAAACATTAAAGAAAAAACAAAATGTGTACTTCTTACCTAAGTCACGCCACTGAGCATCCTCAGGAAGAACCAAATCCGGATCTCCTCAGAAATCCAAGTCGGCATATGCATAGTCATCCGTCATCAACATCTGGGGCCTCAACCAGTCAAAAAATGAATCGTTATATTTGATTATAGGGCTTGCTACGTGCCGAGCCATGAGGTTACACCACCTCATCATCCTTGGATCCTGTGGGGCCGGTAAACCCCAATATACCTATAGACGTAGTAGTGGGACCCTCTCAAGGAAGAATGACACCAAAATTGACCCGTACCCGAACTTTTTCAGGTTACACCTTCTGCACTTTGTCAGTTGCCTCTTCATACTGCGGAGAACCGTGTCTGACCAGTTGAAAACCCGAGGCTCATGGGGAAGCGTCATGTCCTGTCCTATTTTGCTCTATATCTAGGTGGATCTAGGGAGATCTGTTAGTGTCCGCATATACCGATTTATCCAATAAAAGACATCATCGGTATTACTTGTTTAGCATATAATTCAATAGAAAAAATATGACATCTTTGTACCATTTTGAATAAACATACTTGTTGTTTATCTGTGAATTTATTTCTTCAATCTGGACAAAAGAGTCCTATGTCATGTCTGAAAGATGGTATAACCCAATTGCTTTGCAATTATATTCTGTCATTAATTTGGTGAGGCCTCGCCCTTTTATCAGCTGAGTAGGATTTATGGTGAGATCGTATTTCAAGATTTTGGTTATCCATTTCCCTCGCTTTCCTTCACAATCAAGTTGAACCAATATTTCTTTGACTGCAATGCTTGGGACATAAGATGTAATTTTAGATTGAAGAACATATACTCTGAAGGATTTTAAAGCCTTTACCAAGGCATAGGCCCGTTTTTCTATTAAATCATACTTCAATTCAGAGTCTATGAGGGTTTTGCTAAAGAAGGAGATAGGTTGCTCGTATCCTTGCTCATTTCTCTACAGAAGAACAACAGCTATGGTATTCTCTGATGCAAATGAAAAAACCATGAATTCTTTGGAGTAATCTGGGCTAACTAGAACAGGGGCCTGAACGATTGCCTATTTGATCCTTTCAAAGGATTCTCTCGCCTTTGGTATCCACTTAATTTCTGCATCCTTTTTCAACATATCAGTGATGTACTTGACAATTTCTACAAAGTTAGGTATAAACCTCCTTAAGAAATTAATTTTACCAATGAATGACTAAATAGACTTTTTATTTCTCGGAATGTTGATTTGTTGAATAGCCTTTACTCTTTCCGGATCTATTTTAATACCTTCAGGTGAAACGATGTGTCCTAGAATCTTTCCTTCCTCCATGGCAAAATGTGATTTTTTGGGATTAAGTGATATGTCGTACCTCCTGCATTTCTCAAAGGTCTTCTTCAAGTGTTGTAAATGTTCTTCATCGGATGCTGAAAATATAGTGATGTCATCAGGGTAAATAACCACAAACCTGTCTTTCTCCCCAATGAAAGTCATGTCCATAGCCTTTTGAAATGTGGCTCCTGCGTTCATCAATCCGAAAGGTATCTTTTCGTACATAAAGGTGCCCCAGGGAGTGGTAAAAGTTGTTTTCTTTTTGTCCTCTTCCGTTATTGATATTTGATTGTACCCTAAATATCCATCAAGCATAGAGATTCTCTTTGCGTCGACAACTCTTTGTAAGATATAATCCATTTTTGGTAATGGATAATTGTCTTGCAGAGAGCACCTATTTAGATTCCTAAAGTATACATAGAGCCTTATCTCTCCGTTCTTTTTTCTGACAGGTACAAGGTTGGCTACCCATTCTGAGTATCTCAATGGCACTATGATTTTTGCTTCCAGCAACCTTTTCAGCTCCTTTTCTATTATAGGTAACAGTAAAGGATTAAATTACCTGAACTTTTGTTTAACAGGTTTTGGTCCAGGTTTCAGAGGAATTTTGTGTTGAATAATATTTGTATCAAACACCTTCAGATCTTCATAAGACCATGCAAAAATGTCTAAACAATGTTTATTAATTCAACATATGCTTCTTTCTATTTTTGTGACAGTTTCCTAGATATTTTTACCAACCTGGGATTTGCATCCAGACTAATGTCACAGTCTACTACATATGTTTCTTCTGTTTGGATAATAGCCTTCCTGGAAACATCATTATGATCGAACAACCTTTCTAGTGGAACCAACCCCTTGGGTAGATGGTTTGTCTTCAATTCAATGATTTTGTGGCCATCAATTGCATCTTGAAGGACTTCTGCAGCATGTATTTCTGCTTCTCCATATTCGTCATCTTGATCAATTGAAATGTTGGAAAACTCTTCAATAGTTTTAAAAAATCTTTGAATTTTCTCATCATATTTAAAAACCTGACAATGTTTTATATTATCCGGTTTTGAAGGTCTATTTTTGACTTCAACTTCGAATTTCAGATTAGGAAACATCGAAGTTTTAAAGTTGCTAGTTGCAAGTGCCAAAGAGTCAGCCTGTTGATTCAAATATATGGACACAAAAGTAATATTAAATGCTGAAAAGAAATTATTCACATAATCCCACACCTCATTTCTGTATTGTTTTAACCTTTGCTGTTTGGTTTGGTATATATTCTTGATCTGGTGAATAATAAGTTCCGAGTCTCCAAAAACATACAACTTATCTACTCCCATATCTCTAGCATCTTTCAAACCTAACAACAAAGTTTCATACTCACTGATGTTATTAGTGGTGTCAAATTCAAGTTTATATGACATGGGGATAGCCTCCTTGGAAGGGGAAATGAAGACAATACCAGCTCCAGAAGATTCTTTAGAACATGCTCCATCAAAATTCATTTTCCAAACAAAATTATCTTTACTGTCTCCCACTACAGTTGTTGACTTTATGACTGATACTTCTACCATTTCCTCACTCATATGAAAAATAGAAGAACCAAGATCATCTTCTACAACATATATAGGATGATTAGAGGGATTATTTTGATCACTTACCTAATAAGCCAATCTAACTTCTCTGTATAATCTTCATTGTTCACCACCAAAAACAGGTATGGTTTCATAGCTAAGGTCCATCTATAGAGTACCACCTACCTTCTTAGCCCAAGATCTAGAAAGAAGCATTCCAAATTTTGGTGGTATGTCAGCCACGATAACATCTAATACCACACTTTTCATAGGTAATTGGGAAAGAGTAACAACCAAATCTTTCATAACTCCAAGGCATTTGACTTTCTTGGAGTCAAAAGAATATAGATCATGATACGGTCTAGTAATGTTCAATCCTAATTCTTCCATCACCACCTTAGGCATTACATTATGTGAGGTACCAGAATCCATTAAGCAGTTGTGCAATATCTTGTCATGGATATTTAATGAAATGTAAAAAGGTGGAGAGGAATCAATTCTATCTTCAATGTGAGGTCCAATAGTTATAGCAGGGTTTTCATCCTCTAGATTGACCGTATCTGAAAAGGTGACATGAGCTGGAGCCTGTAGAGCCTTGAGGACGGTCTTTCTGAAAGGTTTTGTTTTCATGAGTTCTAATAATGGCACTGAAATCTTGATTTTGTTGATTTCATGTTCTAAACTGAAAGAAGAAACATTTCTATCTGGTTCCTTTATGTCAACAGTACTATCTTTGGCGGGTTATTTCAATGGTTGATCAACTTGGATCTTGGGAACACCTTTGACAATTCTTGTCTTAACTGGAGCACTGGCCTTCTTTGTGGAAACAGGTATATCAACTTTAGGTGCACTCGAACCAGATCTGAGATTGTATTTTTTCCTTTTAGGTTTCTGTTGAACGATCTCATCTTCATCCCCTTCTTCAAACTGATTTGCAATCAAAGCATCTTCATAATCCTGTTGTGTCACATGTACAGGAGATTATTCAAAATCATTCAAATGAACTGCAGGGTCTTCTTATGTATCATCTTCATCCTCCTCCTCATCTACTGCATTATTCTGAAAAGGAGGTAACACCTTTTGGTCATCTTGGTTTTTTCTTTCTCTTGGTAAGATTTGAGGTACATTGTTTGGTCTTCTGAACTGATTTGGATTTCTGTAACCACCCTCCTGTGCAGGTCTATTGGGCTATTTTTGTTCTATCTTCAACCTTGCCATTTCAGATGTCAGAGTTTTTAGCATCTTAGCCATTTCATCCATTTTAGAGTCAGATGTTGAATTAGAAGATGAAGGCAATTCTTCCTTTTGCTTTTTCCTATCTCTTTCACTTCTAGACTTCAATTTGTCTATTGCTAATATGTTTGATTCTACCTCAATAGCAACATCTTGCATCAGGCTGAGGGTAGTGGTTCTTATTTCCCTAAGCAACAAGGAAAATTTGGCATCGAATGCATTGGAAAAAGTGATTTTAGCTGATGTCTCTGAAGGTTTTATCTCCTCTGGAATTTTATCATACATTTGGTTGAACCTTTTGGTAAAATCAAGTATTGATTCACCTTGTTTCCTCATTAAAGCACCGAATTCGGTGATGTAGTATAAAAATTCCTTCTTGTCTTCCCAGTGTTTAAGAAAGGCATCATCTAAGGCTATGATATCATCTATTGAATTAGGAGGAAAACTCTTGAACCACTTTCTTGCTTCCCCATTTAGACTTTGTACAAATAGTCTCATCCACACATCAGCATGCTCTACGTTGAAATTATATGCAAAACTATAAAATGAACTCAAATGCTCTTCAACAGTAATTGATCCATCTCCATTGAATCTGGGCAAGTATCTCATATAATCATTTGTTGGAAAGGCATACATGACTTGTGGAAGAACCAAGGGAGCATACCTTGCTGCAACTATTTCGGCCATTTTGTCTGCAGCCATATTAGCTATTTTTGGAGCTCTAGGAGTGAGTAAGTTTGGTAATGTTGAAGGAAAAGGCGTCCCTTGTGTATTACAACTTATATGTATTGTCACCGAGTCTTGATATTTAGCAGATAAGGATTTTTCTTCTGGACTATGATAAGCTAATGGGTTTAGAAACAAAGGATTCTCAAAAGAAAAATAATGTGATCTAAAATCCTCAGATGAGATAGATCCCAGAGATGATGAAGGTGTTTCTAGTTCTCTCTTAATATCTGTGTCGTGACCTCTCAAAGTTTCAGTCACAGGTAAAATGTATGGATACTCTTGTTTAATGAGTTCAGTAAGTAACTTCCACTGTTCTAGATTTAATTCTGAAATAGTTGAAGGAAATGAAACTATATCAGACTCAATAACGGGTTTAATATCACTTTCACGATTCACATCTTCATCTAATTGGGTTTTGATGATTTCAGAGGATTTTCCTTGAGAACTTTCTGAAGATAATTTTCCCTTTAAGAGTAAAGACTGACTGGAAAGAACTTTAGGTTTTCTTAATAACTTTTCAGGATCTGGAACTGCTGCAATAGGCTCAAGATCTAGATTTTTCCTGGTTACTAGTCTCTTATTAAATGATGAAGAATTTAGAGGAGTTTTAGGTCCTTTACCTTCTCTTTTAGGAGCCAGAATTACCACAGAGGATTCGCCAGGTGAATAATCACAGTCTTAAATAATGTCCAAAATCTTGTTCACCACCAAGATCTGAATGTAAACTTGTCGTTTCCCCAAGGAAGATCTCTTCGTTTCTTCATCCCCGGAAACGACGCCAAAAATGTTAGTCCCTAAAGTTGCACTTGACTATGAGAGGGAAAGCTAGGGCATCATTCATTATTGCAAAGTATTTATAAGGTTTTATGATTTGGTTTTTTCTTAGTAGGGTGGTTGAAAACTAGCTCAAGGTTACAACATAACATGAAAATCAAGATCAAAACATAGCATATCCCATTGGCTGAATAATAGGTGGACACATAGATGGATTAAACCAATTAAGAAAAAGGAAGATGAAGTCTTCAATTTGTCAACTTCACATGAATTCTCCTCTCAAAATGTCATAAAGAAACAAGGCTATCAGCTTGATATCAAAACTTGAAAAATTATCTCTACAGTAAAGTTTTCACTGTATAAATTAACAGACAATAATAAAAAAGCATTGAAATCTAAATAATGAATTCAAGCAAGAATAAAGAAATAACAGAGTAGAAAAAGAGGGTCTAACCATCCATATGCCTTTGCTATTAAGTGTCAAATTGCAAATAAATTCCTTTTACAATGAGCTTCACAAAAAGGTCCCCTGGATCTCCAATTTTTCGACCTTCACATAGTCTTTCCTCTGTCTATTTAAACTATCTATAAAACTTCCAAATCCTATCATCTAGTATAGCTTTAATGACTAGATTCAAATAGTATCTATCTACTAAGGTATTTCACTCAAAAAGAGCTTCTACAATCCCAAAATAGATCACAACTCAACAGCTTGATATTGCAAAATATTGCCAACATTTACATTTGATTCTACAAAATAGGAATTAGTTTGATTTAGTCAAATAGATCAAGGTCTTAGCATATCACTGACCAAAAACGAATAGGATTTTCCATATTTTCTGGAAAACATTTAAATCATGATTGTAGCAAATCTCCATGTAACCTTCAAGATATAATCATAGCAGTAGCTTTAGCATTTTTCTGTTTGAGCTTTGTGGTAAGCACGACATTGTGCCAATAGAGTCTGAAATTTATCTCCCTGAGTTCTTTGAGCAATTCCCTTTGCTCTTTCTTCTTCTTTTTAAAGCCTTGAATCCTTTCTTGCTGGCGAACATTCCATTGTTCTATTTGTGCCTTTTCTTTCTTTAACTGTCTTACTATTTTTTGAAATTCCTTGAACCTTTGTTTATCAGTTCTGATTTTAACTCTGAATCCTGAGCATTCTTCAAAAGGTGTAGGTTCATTCAGGTTTATGGCAACTTTGGGTTCTTTTTCTTTAACTTGGTACTTTGAGACTAATCCTGAGTTATGTTCTTCATCAAAACTTGCTGAATCTATAGCTTTAGGCACATCTGATATGTGATCCGAGTCTTCAAAGTAATCATGTTTATCCTCGGGGGTTTCATTGATACCTTTAGCCATCTCTTTAGCTTTTTCTAATCTGGTTGAAGCTCTCGTTACTGGTCCTGTAGATGGTGAAATCATTCTTTTACCTTTGCTGACTGGCTTCTTAGGCAATGAAGTTATTTTTTCCCTTTTCCTGGTACCTGCTTCAACATTCTCAGAGTCATCTTCTATGACTATGACGTTTTCTTCTTTGATTGATGGATTAAACATGGCCTTTGACTTCAGTCTATACTTGTTGGTGACCCTAGTAGAATTCCTTCTAGGTTTTTGTGATACAGGCAAACCTTTAACCCTTTTCCCTTTTACTGTAGCGCCCCTTTTACTGGTTGATGGCGTTTCATGCTTGACTGTAGTTTTAGTATCAAGATATTTATCTGAATCATTTTCCCCTTTAACATCTTCTTCATAAAACGTTTCAATTTTTGGATCCCACCTAGGTATTTTACTTCTGCTCTTCCTCATCACCCTGATATCAGGCATCTCCTCTTTCACAGGGGTTACATTGATTGAAATATCTCGGCTCTGTGTAACGGTCTTTCTCCCTTTGCCTTTCTTTTGTTTATTGGACTGTGTGTTAGGGTTTAAAGATTGTGTGAGCTAGCTTCGGGGCTTCTGTAATTCTCTCAAAGTAGACATGACTAAAGTTTTAATTAGGACTTGATGAAACAGACTGCTCTTAGCATTGGTGGAGAGTGATTGCACTCTATTTGACATCTTTGTCAAGATTTTGAGTAGAAAATAAGGGAGATTTAAAGGGTAATCACCATTTAAATGCATTAGTATCCTAAAGTGGTAGATATAGACCACTGAGAATCTACCTTCGCAGGGTGGATCACGATCAGAGCCGTGTGTCATTTGGGTCGAGTCCAACTACGAGGTACTCTCCTTTTCTAATTCGGATTTTTCTTATCTGGAAGCAGGAATTGGTTTACAAACTCTGTAACCACATGCTCTTTCTTCCACCATATTTCTCCTCCAACCACCAACCTGTAAGCCTTTGTGATAGTCTTCTCTATCACTAGCATCAACATCTTACCAATCTCCACCTCGTGACCATCGAAATTCAGAGCGAACTCCATGGAGACCTTCTCATCGTAACCCTGAAAAGTGGTAAGGAATTAAAACCACCCAACGTCTCTGAACCTTTGAGCCATCTGAGGATAGGCTTCAAGAAGTTCATCACCCTCTGGTTCTATTCTGACTACCTGTCCACTCCTCTTTGGCGCCATCAAAACACAGTTCTGTAACTAGCGCTCTCGGGTTCCAAATTTTCCACCTGCAATCTGTTAGTGTATATCGTTCCTTTGAGCGAATACCTGCGCCTAAATTCAACAAAATCGAACAGGTATAATATAATGATCATTGAGAATTGGGTGATTTAAAATAAGTCCTGCGCGAGTACACAACAATCGGATTATGAAACGGTTTGAATCTGTAAATGATTCCAAGCTTTCGTGGACGCATGCGAACTCTCAATCCATGATTTGTGTCATCATAAAGAAATCTGGATGGCAGGCGCGTATCAAGGCATGATTATTTTGGCGCTACAGGAATAGCCTTATTCCCATAGCACTATTAATGACTTAGCAAAATTTGAAAATTTGAAATTCAAACAGGCATATAAGGTGACACCTCGTTTTAAAACCATGTCTTTCAAAATCAAACTTAAATAAACTATCCAAAAAACTGTAATGCAAATCATAAGACACTAAAAACAAAGATCGAAATCAACTGGAAACAAAAAAAGAAGTGTAGGTAAGAAGGGTTTAGGATAAGGGTTTCTCACTAAACCAAGATAAAATTAGAGACTAACAGTTATGTTTGTTGATTGATAGAGTGAGAAGCACTTTTATGATTCAGTATTGATATGGTTGCCATAGTATATTGGTTACTTATGATTGAGTGACATTCATATTGTATGGTTGAGGAGCATGAGTAAGTTGTTGGAGAGAATAGATGTTTTGTGATTGGTTATGGTAGAGATTGGATAGTGAAGGGCAGAAGAGGATGTGACAGAGGATGCAAAAGATATGAGTTTTCATGGAGAGAGAAAACCCTAGATCTTAAGGAGGCATACACAGGTTGCAGTACAGATAGGCCACGTACATACACGAGTTCTACTACTGGTAGGGCGCGTACATACGCATGTTGCACTACTGACAGGTCGCTTACCCGTTGACAGATTGGTATCTGTTGAGGATTGAATCCTCTTCTTAGTTGGTGCTAAGTTGTGTAAGCTAAGTCTTGCATTGCATAGCTGGTGCTCTTGTGGAGTTGTAACTCTATTTGGTTGTTGTTGATAAACCCAAGGATTGTA
>CBVK0100543834.1:0-17285 GCA_900067695.1 Picea abies | reverse complement strand
CTTGAGTACATAACATCGATGCATTTTCTTGGATTTGACGTATAGATGGGACATTTTTTTTTATGGAAAACTGGGAAGTGTGGTCAGTTAATACACACGAGTGCTCCATTTTTTTTTATAGAACGAGCATTTTGTTAACCAGTGTGTTGGTTTTTTATAATGCACCATTTACAAGACATTCCTAAAAGCACACCGCTATGTTAATTTTTTGAAATTTTTGCAGTGTCGTTCTATGAATGGAACCGATGTGTTTATTTATCATGTACACACCATGAGCAAGGATTCCTATAAATTCACAGTATGCATCGACATTTGGGGTGAGACAAATCGTTTAAACAAACCACGTGGAATATAAAATAAATCTAAAAAATACTAACTTTCGAGCCATTTTGAAATTTAAATGCAATAAACAAGGTAATAAAAAATTTACATGGTGTTTTCTCTCTCAACAATGCATGGTTGCACCATAGAGAAGAAATGAAAAATTGCAGTATTTTCCAAAATTTGGAAATGTGTGGAATCTACCTATGGAGCTATTTAACTAATTGTAGAGCATTGCAAACAGGGTGATTGTGGAAGGAGAGTGAACAATGGTGCTTGTTGGAGAGGTTGGAAGCACAAAATGAGGTGTCACAATGAAAATCAGTATGGAAAGTTTTTTTCTTATCATTCTTTGGTGCATCCAACAAATGTACACACCGAGGTGTCATGTTTAGAGTGGAGCATTGTTTATATTTTATTTTGTGTATAGCAGATAACAATGTGTCTAACTGTCTTAGCATCAGGGTGTTATGTTTACGTGAGCATCAGTGCACCATAATAAAATAAAAGCACCGAAGAAAAAAGTGTCTGCTAAAACATTTGTCCACCCACCTCTGCTATATTTCTTTTCTTATAACGAATAATGGTGTGCCTTAATTTTGAAGCACCATGGCATTTGTATTGTGTGCACACCGGGGCATTTGTACCTCATAGGCACACCGTTAAAAAAAATTCCACAAAAACCTCCGACCTCCTGCTTCTGTTATAAACATAGAAGGGATAAGTTTTTTGGGGAGGTTTCGTAAAAACCTCCGCTACAAGGTGTTCTTCTTGTAGTGCGTGGCGGTCAACAAGGTAGGCCAACTTGTGGGAGGCATAACTTATGCATAGGAACACTAATTTAGGTGATTTTAACATTGTTGGAAAGCTTTGGGTGTGTAGAAAAAAAGTCAAGGGGATGGTAGATATGGTCACAAAGTTTTGACCTCAAAAAGTGTTATTTGATGCCTCAAAATGGCTCTGAAAGGTTTTAGACCCAAAATCTCCAAATTGGGACCTGCCACTAAAATGGGCCTTGCAAGCCAAATCCTTCAATTTTTCCACCCATAAAGTACCATATAATGATCCATTTTAGATCAATTGTTATGAACTTAATGATAATGATCCATATAGGCAAACTAGCCATCTATTTATTCATTATTTTCTAAGCTATGAACTTAGCTCCACATTCCTTACATTGAAAAGGTAGCTAACTCTTTCATTGACATTGTCCGTTCAACAATGGGTATGGTCGTAATAAGTTCTTCTAAGCATTTGATCCTAAGCTCTATTTTCCCATCACATCCCACCCCAATCCTACCAAATTCATTGGGTGAACAATCAAAGAACTCCTATACCAATACTAGAGTGTTATCAAATGACCTTTGTCATGAGTCTTAAATGGACACCATGGATTGTGATGTGGATCCTTAGGATTGCATCAATCCTATCTTGGGCAACCCCTATTACATTGCTTGCAAATCAATATCGCTTCCACTAAGACCCTCCATCACATCTGCCATCCAATATCCTAACTAGCACAATTGTTGTTAGTGAAGTGAATATTAGTCAGTGCTTCACATTATGTGTGGTGCACACAAATTCTGCATTACCCACACCTCTTTCAACACCCACTAGTGGAGCATGATTTAAATCTAGTAGAGATATTCTCGATTGGGAAGACATTACAGATTCCATAGATGCAATTCCCTCTCTGGCTCACTCACTTTATCACCATGTGCACTCTTCACACGTATCCACATATCTCAACAACAATAGAAAATACTCGTATGTACCAAACCCTAATATAGAGGGCATCCTACATCAATCAAGCAATCCTAACGACGAAACATTTTCCACGGAAATGTCAACATTGAATCATAGGGAAACAATCTCCTTCTAAGGTATTCCTTTGAATGGTTCTCTAGACATCATTTTACTTTTCCAACCATATCTTTTATTGAGTTGATTATATATCTAGTTTGTACCAAAGGCCAAGGCACTACATATCCATTTTTAGTGCATTTCCTAGATTGAACACCCATATATCTATAAGCAACAAGTTACTATTTTTTATTTCTTCCTACTAAAGTGGAGATATGTGTTTACTACCCTATTGTCTCCAAGCATTTTGGCTTACCCAAATCTCCCAACTCTTCCATACTATGGCCACATATCCTTAAGCAGGTTTTTGTTTTGTTCTTTGTAAGCTTGGGACTCTACCTCAAACACTAGTATGTCGCATCGATCCAATTTAACTATTGGTCAACCCAGATTTGTATATATATGGTGCATGCCTTTTTCTTTAGATGCAGTTTTCATGGACCCAAAGTAGAGATGACATTGTCGAGTATATGAGTATTTTCAAGGGATTCATTATGTCAGGGTTACATCCTCTTTTGCATTGTATCATAATTGATTATCACATTCTCTGGACCACGTCAAAGACCTCGGTATCTTCAACCTATGTTTTTCTCAGTATGAATATTCATCTTGTTTTTTTTATACAAATAACAATGATCTCCTTCCTTTTTATCATTCCTTTGAGACATGGTGTCAATCACCTTGCATGGTGTCATTCTCTCCATGTGAAAATACCACACTAGTTGGCACACACACACATACTTGGATATGTATATTCATGACAACTCTGTTTTATATTCTTAATATACATATGGCCACCATCTTGGTTACAAAACCCCTACTAGTTTGGTTCAATACAATAACTAGTGCCATGGAAACATATTATTTTCAGTGTGTCATAGCATTCGACACCTCACCATCACTTGTTGCTAATTTACACTCACATATGGCTAATTTTTGTAAGTTATTGCATCATATTTTGGCTACATACTCATTTGCTCCTTTCACACATCCACCTATGGGTGCCACAATAAGGACTATTTACCATGCCCTTCGATTCCATTTTGCAATTTTGTTCTACACCAAATATTTTATCCAGTCATAGTTGCATCATCTTTCTAGCAAACACCAAATCCAAATGAAGACAATATTCTTAAACCGATATGGTAGTGGGACACTACCCAATTAAAATCAAGATAATTGATACAGAATGAAGCATCCAGCCATGGATAATAGCACTTAGCCTTGGAGGGCACATTCATGTAACTCCTAGAAAACACTTTAAACACCTTATTGCACATTCGTTGTTAAAATTAGTGGTGAGCAGTGTTGATAACATCGCCAAAAAATCGATGATGTTTTGAAAAAAACGTGATTTTTGTGGGTCGACGAAATTTCGACCTGAAAAAAACTGTTATTTTTTTAACTTGAAAAAAATCATGCTTTTTTTCGAAAACATCGCGACTTTTGCCAATTTCTTCTGCCACAATAGAAAAAATCAGCAATGGGAAAAAACAGAAGGGATAAAAGTGAGTTTTTGGTTTTTTTGTTCATTTGTGTCTTTTGGATGTTGAAGAAGGAAGGAGGAGGGCTTGTGGTCATCATCAATCACTGTGGAGATAGCTAAACAACCATCATCATCACCATCAAAGATTTTTTAGTGGAGCAAGGGTTCAATTTCATTTGTCAACCGATGTTGAATCTTCCATTCATAGGTATGTATTTAAATCCCACCTATTAATGCTATTTTTTTCATAGATTTAAGCATGTTTGGTTACCTCTTTGTTTTTCTACATTTTGCTTTTTTTTGTCATTTTTCCATGATTTTCATGCCCATAAAACAATGCGAGGGTTTTATTTTAATGCGACAACAAGTTTGAGCTTTGATATTAATTTTTTATCCACCCTCTTAATGTCATTTTTCATTGTTAACAATCTAATCTAGATATCTGATTTTTTTAACCAATGGATTGTTATTTTTTTTCTAATGGAGTTTAATGTCATTTTCTTGTGTTTTTTATGCATTAGGGTTGAATTTTGAAGTTGTCCATTTCCATAGAAAATATGTTGAAGGATTTGGACCCATTTTGGTAGTATGAGGCCCTTGAAGATGGGACAAATCGACAAAGATTGAATTGCAAATTGTGTAGGCAGCATATGATGAGAGGGGTTAGCATGTTGAAATACCATTTAGCTAAAATCCATGGGAATGATGTTGGGATTTGACTTTAAATCTACCCCAAAGATTATGAGAGTTGTGCATGATTCAATTCATGCAAATGATAAAAATAAAGAAGAGGCAGCTGCAAATAAGGATGAACTTGTAGTTAGAAGTTCAGGGCTTTCTACCACTAAAGGTAGTGGGAGGGGCTCCATGGATTTAGCTATCGAGAGGTATGCATATATTTTCTGGAGTGACATACCTCTCAACGTCACAAAAACAATCCATTTTGGCAGATGATGTGTGATGTCATTGTTGCATTTGGCCTAGAGTATAAAAGAGATACCTATGAGGAGTTGTGGGGGGCAATTCTTCAAGAAGAAAAGGACATCAACTCTAAATTTATTTAGTTGAAGCAATCATGGGTCGTCTCTGGATGCACAGTGATGTATTATGGTTGGATAGATAGGAAAGGTAGGACCCTTCTCGATTTCTTAGTACATTGTCCTAGAGGTACCAGGTTTATTAAATCAGTGGATGCATCGACACATGTAAAGATGCATCATTGTTGTGTGAGTTGATGGATGGGTTCATCTAGGAGAATGGTTTTCATAATGTGGTGCAAATCATAACATAAAATGTAGCTAATTATGTGGCTACTGGTAGGATGCTTATGGAGAGGGACCGCTCATTGGTCTAGACTCCATGTGCTACACATTATATTGATTTGATGCTCGACGATATGGGGAAAAATTCCTTCATCAAGGAGGTGATTGATCAGACTAGGAGCATCCTCGAGTTCATACATAACCATATTTTTGTTCTTATACTCATGAGAAGATGCATCGAAGATAGGGAGTTGTGGTGTCCTTCCATCACATGTTTCACCACAAACTTCATTATTCTTCAGTCTTTGCTTCAATGTCAGTTTGCGTTGAAGCAAATGTTTGTTTGTGGTGAGTGGCATAATTGTACATATAGTAGGAGAGAGGATGGGAGAGCAATTTCTAGACTAATATACAATGACTCCTAGGAAGGAGTGGTAAGTTTGCTTAGTTAGTGAACCTTTGGTAAGGGTTGTTAGATTGGTTGATAGCGATAAGCCCACAATGGCCTATGTGTATGAGACCATGGATAGGGCCAAAGAAGTTATATGGGCTTATTATGTTGACAAGGGTACCCTTGGGTTTAGTAGACATGTGCTATTGTGGGATTTGATTGATAGTCAATGGGCTAGGATGCTCCATCGACCCATTCATGCAACAAGACTTTTCCTCAACCCCACATTTACCTACAAATGCAACTTTGCTTTTCATGGAAAGGTGATGTAAGGGCTCCTTACTTGTCTTCCTAGGATGGTACTTGATGTTGGGATTCACAACACCATTAATCGTGATATACAGATGTATCGAGATGGTACTAGACTATTTGGCTTTGATGATATTGTTGTTGAAAGGACCACTTTGATGCCACGCAAGTCATTAGAATTTAGAACTTTATATTTTTAAAATTCAATTATGTGTTTTATTTGAAAGTTTAATTATGTTTTCTTTACGTTCTTTTTCTTTCTTATTTTTCATAGATGTTTGGGCCCAAAACTATGGTGCAATGGCACCAAATTTACAAAAAATTGTCACTTGAATCCTTAGTCAAACTTGTAGCACTTCGGGATGTGAGCATAATTGGAGTGTATTTGAAAAAATGCATTCAAAGAAACACAATACGTTAGAACTTAGAACTTCAACAAAGAAATTACATTTATTGTAATGTATGACCCTCAAGACTCATTAAAGTTTGTATGACCCTCTGATAGGTTGCAGTTCACATGTCTCAATGACTTTGGTTGAGGCAAATGGATAGAAAACTGGATGTGGATGTCTTTTCCTTAGACAATATTGATGTGTTGTCTAAGTGGAGGGTGGAATCTGAGGTGCATATCATGGAGGAGGCAATTGCATTGTTAGAGGAGGAATAACAACAGGAGGAGCAAGAGGGGGAGGAGGAGGAGGAGGAGGAGTGGCTTGAAGACATCATGGAGGGTGATGTGCTTGCATCAACACCACCTCCTACACAGATTGATACACAGTGTTCTACACCCATTAGTGGTCGTTAGACATTTGATGCAGGACCAAGGTCTTTTACTGTCAAGGGCAGGCCTGACAAACAACCCATGACCTTTTCCCGTAAAATGGAGAGAACGCATTGATATTAAATAGCTAGCTACCAATTTTGTTTTTTTTGTCATTATACATCTACCTCATGATGATGAAATACATTTATATACCTGATGTCATTATGTATTGGTTCTCCACTTTTGAGTCCTTAATTGGACAGTTGTCAGGGTTCAAGATTCAGTATCGACTTTGATGTATCATTTTGTATTTGGCATCCACTACATCATATATACTAGTGGTTTCTCCATATTTATGTGTCAATATGCTTTATGATGTTTTTGTTGCTTTATATGTTTAAAGTTTTGAAAAAAAAATGAATATATTTTGTATTTTTTAATTTTTTCAGCGATTTGCTGATATTTTCACCGATTTTTCCGAAATAATGTTTTTATGGCAATGTTATCAACACTAGTGGTGAGATGATATTTGTTTATGAAGCATATTAGTAAGCGGAGAAATTCAATTTTTGGATGAGTTCCTTAAAGTTAAATAAAGTTTTACTATGATTTTTATTTTTTTTTAATTTTGGATAATTTAGATTGTTTTAAAATAAGTAAATTTTTTTAAAAGTTTTATAATTAATTTTTTTTATTAATTAAATTAAATTATAATTTTCAATTAAATTTGTATCTAATTTGAATAAAAATCGAAATTATTCACTTATTGTTTATTTATTTCATTCTATAAAAATATTAAAAAAATCAATTTATCTTTATAAATATAAAAGAGTTTGTATAATAAAACTCCATCAATTAAGTAATTCCAAAAATTAATTTTATTGTGTTAAACCACCATGGATTCCATCCAGGCGGCTTGCTTAGTTCAAATCTGGCAACGTAATTGAGCAGTAATGCATACCGTCTAACTGTAATTAATGTCGCCCCACTCTCTCACATTTATATTCATGTTTTACTAATTTTGTAATAATATTAGCATGACCACAGTGGCTGGAATAGCTCAGTTGGTTAGAGCGTGTGGCTGTTAACCACAAGGTCGGAGGTTCAAGCCCTCCTTCTAGCGTTGCCTGGTTCCTTGCCTATTCATAGTGTGTACATGGATCCATTAGCTCGTGTTAGACTGTGTGCCATCTGCAATGCTTTTTATGGACAATGACCTAACAAATCCGTTAAAAAGATATGCTTGATTCAATAAAGGGCCCGACCGGGTTCGAACCGGTGACCTCTTCATCTGCAGTCAAATGCTCTACCACTGAGCTACAGGCCCAACTTGTTTTAGAAGGTATTTATGTCCTATCCTATTTATGTGTAGACGATGCAGTGGACGGTGTTTCTGTGTGTCATGATAAAAGACAGCGCAGACAGACAGACATGCTAGTTAATTAGGATCGTACAATAAATGAATTCATTAGTCGAAGGTTCAAACCCTCCTCCTACCGTTGTTTAATACAAATTTTCTTTGACTCGTGGTTATTTAAATTTTGATTAACCTTCCCATAAAACCTGAGTATTCAAGAGACTGACATTTGCATTTTTATAGGTACTGCGATCAAAATAGAACTCTTTTTTTTTCTTTTAAGGTGTTAAAATCCGTCTTAAAAAGTATAATACAAAAAATATTCTAAACAAAATGTAAAATTTTAAAATCACTTGTCATTTATGAAGGGCAACAAATATCAGAAAATGTCAAAAGAAGGGTCAGATTTTCAATAACCTATTAGTGCCCTCAGTTTCAATGCTTGGTTGGTTAATGAGCATTAGTTCTTCGCACTATACTTGTCTTTCACATCTAAGGACTAAAATCATGTCTATTCTAGTTGACTCTTATCTATTCCCCAATACGGGGTATCCTTCCACAAAAATTCATCACATAGCTCCCACCTAGATAAATATCCTACCACTGTATTGGCGTATGCATTATTTTATGTGTCACTTAATGAAAGCTTCCAAAGAAGCTTAGATACCTTGTCTTTGTGAATCTCCACTTGAATTCATGTGTTATGAGGATTGTCGATGCTTGTCAATATGAGAATTGGCTTCACATTTAGTTTACATACTTCATGTTTTTGAATCTTGCACTCGTCATAGTGTCATTATCTTTGTTATATTTGCCTCTGACACTCGCCATAATGTCATTTCCTTTGTTATCTTTTGCTCCACACTTGACTCTATAAAAAAACAAAGCAATTAATCATAGGTTATGGATGTAAATTGTAATGACATTGGGAGCTTAATTAGAAATGAGTTGTTGAATCTCAAATTTGAATAGAAAACAATAGATATTGAGCAAACTTGGAGAAATTAGGTCATCTCTCTTTTTTCATGTTCACATATTCCATTTCAATAATAGTATCTAATATGTTGATTCATAGTTATTTTATTGCATTCATAACGTTATACGTTTGCCTGCTAAAATTCATGACATGGTTATAACTTTGGTAATTAATATGATTATTATTTCAATGCATTGGTAGGCCTCTCAACCACTTAATATGTAATTCATGACATCCCCACTAATACAATAGGTAATGGGAACAAAACACAACTAAGAATCGAATGTAAATCTATCAACTATCCACCAATCTTGTACAAGTTTGGTCAAGGTTGTCATAAAGACAATGCATATTTTTTTTTTTAATTTCACATAAAACTTTATAATGATTATGTTTGAGATTAAAAACTTTATTAAGCTTGGTGAAATTTTCTAACTTGTATGTGTTTTCTTCAGTTTATATATGAACTTGCACAAAATGAACCTTGTCAACATCACAAAACCTAAAATTGGGATTACAATAAAGAGAATTATGATTTCATTCATTTAATTTATAGCATTATCGAATCCTCACTCCTTTGTTCTCCAAAATTATCATTCCCCTTGTCCTAATTCCATGCATCTTTATGTATCACACTCGTTCATTTTCTCCTTGTTTCTAGCAATATTGACATCAATGTGACGATACGTTGCAAATATTTTGAGAATGCCCCATGGATCTCTTTCCCTCCGCCTTATCCCAATCCCAAAATCAAGAAGACGTATCGTTTGTAGAATTAATGCTTGGAACAATATTTTTGAAGCTAGGTGGGATTCTTATGAAAGCTAGGGAGAAGGTAACATAATTTTTATTATCATCAAACTTATGCATTAGGGATTTTGGGAAGCTCCAAATCATGAACATCTTAACCTAAATAATATGCAATGGATGCGATCATGCTATATTTTCGTGTTCTTGTTGGCCTATAACACAAGTAAGCTCTCTTCATCGCTTTTATAGAATTTTGATAGAATTATCACCCTTCAACAAAGGCCTCAAAATATACTACAATTTCTTATTTTCTAATGAGATCTGGAATAAACATGACTCTCATGGTTAAGTAGGATTTGGATATGCTCAAAATATGAATATAAGATGTAGTGCTCAAGCGTCATATGGATGCATTGATTGCATCCTCCCTTATATGGGTGTTCACAAAAATGTTTGATGTTGTGATTGTGTTTAAAGTTTTATATTGTCATTTTTAACACTTTGAAATTCCTCCAAAGAAAACATGGCTCAGTGGTTATGAATTTTTATTATTAATAATTTGTATTTAGCCCGTCTGAATGCTATATTTGGAATTACAAAATATTTTTGTTATTACTCTCTATTGAAATTTCAATGTATCTATCTATTCACAAGAAATAAAAAGAAGATTGAGCAACAAAGAAAAAGATCAATTCTTCTAGTTGTTCATTAAATTTTAACCTTTTAAATAATTGAGAGGGCAATATTTTATTTATAGCTTCTTGTACGTGTGTAGGCTAGCTTACTCTTGTCAATTGAAATACAACTAATTTTTCAACTTTTCCTCTTGAAAGGGTTGAATGAATATATATCCATCAACTTGAAATTAAAAGTAGTCCTTCAAATTTGATCACTAATAAGGTTGATAGCTTTAAAGTATAGAACAATTTAGATACCTCGATTTCACCACGTGTTCAAATTCTTTGAATGAAATTTACAAAATGACACATATTGTTCATGTTTGTTGTTGGTGTTGTTATTAGTATATGTAGAAGACAAGGTACTATTGTAATAAATTCATCCTTGACTTGTTATTAGTTTTGCATTTGATTTTATATGTATAGCAAAACTTTAACATAGATCTTATTACAAGATTTATTGCATTCCAATGTCAAGCATTTCTTGAATGCGACCGATCTATATATGAGGTCTGACAACACTAACAATTATGACATACCACCATTATTATTTCTTGATAATACTTTCCTACTTTTTGAGATTGATATGGTTCATAGTTTATTGTTTTAGATAGTACTAATGTATCAAGTAACTCTCACAAATTTTAGATATTACTAGCATACTCCCTAAGCGGGAGAATGGGAATGCCAAAGTAATTAGAAATTAGAGGGAGGTTTAATATTAATGTTGTTAATTCGGATTATAAAGATATTGTGTTTGAATGTCTCCAAGGTGTCTCAACTTGTATAAAGGAAACATGGAATTGTTCACCACTTTGTCCATTGAGTAGACAAACAACATTTGACATTGCAAACTTTTACGTCAACCCTTTATGCTTGCCTAAACAGTGTTCCCACTACCATCCATAAGAAAAGACCTTACATAAAGCTCTTAAAGAACCATCTATCTTCCCTTTGTGCATGTCTCTAAACACATGTTTCTATTTATTAGAATTAACTTACTTATTATGCATTTTAATCGACATTGCTTACTCAAAGTCATTTTAAAACACTATCCATGTTATTGACAAAGTTATCATTTTTCTTAACATTTAAGTAATAATAATGTATTAATATGTAATCAAACTCACTAAAACCACTTTAAGAACCAATGCGAGACAAACCCATATAATTTCAACATTCCCTTCATACCCAACTTGGTCTCCATGTCCAAAAGGTTAATTGATTTATGTATTGTATGTAGTAGATATTAAGTTTAGGTTTGCAATAACAAGGAACCCTCCAAGCATGAGACATGTGAATTTTATTATTGAGGTCTGCACCTTGGGGACCCTAAGGCAGTACCATTAGAAGCATCAACATTTCTCAATGAAGAGAGTGAATAATTGTGCATGTTAGATATTGGAAATATTCATAAGCATAACCCTTGCATAATTCATAGAGATTTGAATTGCAACAATATATTTGTGAATGGTAATACTTGTGTTCTGAAGATCAATGATCTAGGTTTTAATGCAAATGATCATGTTGCTCACTCTATAATTGGTACAACGGAATACATGACTCCATAAGTATATGGAGAGGATTATAATCAACATGTAGATGTTTATTCGTTTGGCATGTTCTTACTGGAGAAGATCACTTTGGATATTCCTTATAGTGAGTGTCATAATGTTGCTTAGATTTATAAGAAGGTGAGATTTAGTATAAGGCTTGCATTAGTGGAAAAGGTTACCAATTAAAAAATGAGGCAATTTATTGAAAAATGTTTGGTGGGAGTGTATGTGAGGCCTTTTTTAGTAGAACTTCCGATGGGCCCTTTCTTTAGAGGAATCCAAGTGAGAATCTAGTACATGTACATGCTCCACTCTCTACTCTCTGTCGAAATGAACTTTTTCCACAAGAAAATTGCACATTATATTGAGATATATAATCAGTACACATAGACATGTTCACAATACATGTGAAGGCCATGCCTTAAGCCATCACCACCATCATCTCTACATAACAAAACTCGTATCCAAATGATTCCAGATACCACTGAACCACCAATGTGACTGCTCAAATAAAACTTTTATCTAATTGTCCATCAAAACCATGAAGTCGAGAACTTATGTAAATAAGTTTTTGACATTACATACATACCCCAACACATCAAAAAGTCGCATACATACTAAACACCATTTAGGAAAGCTAGAACATCTTAATAAAAAGTCTTGGTCCCTCTTGACCATCATTCCACTGATTATATGCTATAGCTCTAGGGAGCTCAGATAGAGATTTTTTTTATAATGTATCAGCTTCCTGATTTTCTTCTCTGTAAACATGGGCGAAAGTGATGACAAAATAGTGCTTGATGAGATCCCTTACCCGATATTTCCAACAATCTATGGTAATGACCTGCAGTGAACCAATATTATTGAGCAAATCAATAATAATTTTGGAATACCCAATGACATGGATATCTGTGATAGATAGTCTTTGTGCCAATGTAAGAAAAACCCATGCGCCCATAAGTTCAACTCTTGTGTTAGTGTCGCCACCACAATTAAGAGTCCACCTGTAGACAATATGATCATTGAGTTTAATAACACCCCCCGCTCCACTTTGTTCCCCATTCCTTTAAGTTGCTCCATCAAACCATCCAATGATTATGTGTTGTGGCATGATATGGATAGAATGATGGATGGTTTTCTATGTTTTATGGGTACTATAGCAGGCCAATTCAACAATAGATAACAAGATTACCTTTTCCATAGAAGGAGACTTTGTTTAAAAAATAGCCAAATTTCTTTCTTTCCAAATGAGCCAACAAATGAAAACAGGCAGAGTGCGATGACTATAATAAATTTTAGCCCATAATTCAAAACAATACCGAACTGTGGTACCCAACCACCTAGCAGCCAGCTTGTAGTGAGCTAAAATATTTTCCTAAACATAACTAGTAAAAGGGCATTCAACAAATAGATGGAAAATTGATTCCTCATTACCTCTACAAAGTGAACACAGGCCAAGCCCTTGTCAACCTCACTTGCGCCAATTGTTCCAGGTAAGCAGTTTGTCTTTAATGAGAAGCCACGTAAATAGTTTGTCTTTTAGGGGACAATCCCATGTCCATAGCTTTCTCCTCACACCTCCAATAGTGTTCTTCCATAACTCGGTAGATAATGCATTATAAACATTCTTTGATGTTAACAGACTTGTACAATCGCCCCCCGTCCATCTTAACTCATCCTGGCTATTTGATAGTGCTATGCTCGCTTCTATCAATCATTGTTTACAACACTCCCATTCCATAGCTAGATCGCCCACCAATCCCAAATCTATACTATTGAGCCAATTGGTACAAATCGTACCCAAAACCGGAGCCTTTCTTGCTTTATAAAGAAAATATACTTGAATATTATTTAACAAATTTATCAGCTTCACAGAAAGAAAGGATCTCTTGCCCAACCCCAAGATTTCATCCTTGCCCGCAATGATGGAGGACCCCTCCCTTGGTTTCCATGCCAACCAATGCAGCAACAAAGGTAATTCATTCAAAAAATTCCTCCAAGTTTTTGATCCAGAAAGAGTCGTTGGATCAACAATGTGCAACCATGTTATCACTGTTAAGTGCGGAAAATATTTATCTTTCAGGACCCGATGCCATATACCTGGATGCATCAACCCACGCCAAAGGGATTTAGCAGCTAATGCTCTCGAGAAACATAAAATGTTTATGATCCCCCATCTACCGAACTTTTTTGGTCTAGCTAATGTCTCCCACTTGCATAAGTGAAAGGATGAAGGATATTTTGCCCCAGACCACAAATAAGAGAACACCAACTTATGAAACCCATTCAAAATCGAATTTGGAATGTAGGCCAAATCCAACCCATATAGCGGCTGGATTTCCAGCACTTGCTTTATCAAAACATATATGCCTCCCATTGATAAGAATAGATTGCACCAATGTCTAATTCTGTTCTCATATTTCTGTATCAACCACTGCCAGTTTGTCACCTTATATCTATCCATCTTTAAAAAAATAGCCTAAATATTTGAACCATGTTGTAAGACTCATAATACCAAAGTGAAACAGAGTAGTCAAATTATCAAGAAAGACTTGTTGAGCACCAGAATGATGGAATGTTGATTTGTTTACGTTAATCTCCAGCTTAGAAGCACCACAAAAAGTATATAAAAGAGTATGAATTTATTTCCATTCAGTGAGGGAGGCATTGGAAATTATTAATACATCGTCCACAAAAAGGAAGTGTAGAATTCTTACCAATCGTGAGACTTTAATACACATCAGATGCCCTTCCGAAAGACTTTTTTTCAAGGAAAGATTCAATCCCTCCATCACCTTAATAAAAAAAAGAGGAGACAAAGGAAATCCCTACCGCAAACCTCTCCCACTATTGATGAAATTTGTAGCCTCCCCATTAATCAGAACAACAAAAGTAGTTTAGGTCACAGAGCCCATAATCCATTTAGTCATGAGATGATCAAATCCACAATGAAGAAGCATCAATCTTAAATAATCCCAATTAGTACAATCATATGCCTTTTTCAAATCCAACTTTAGAATAACCACATGTAGTTTCTTGGCTTTTATACTATGCAAGCACTCCTACGCAGTTCCAATGGCATCAAGAATCTGACGACCCTTTAGGAAACCCAATTGTTCCTTCAATAAAGAACGAGAGAGAAAAGGTCGAATTCTCCTCGTTGTGATTTTTGTGATAATCTTGTAAACAAGACTACAAAGGGAAATAGGGCGAAAATCAGTAAATGATGAAGGGCAGTTGGATTTCAGAATAAGAGCAATAAAGGTGGAGTTTATCGGCCGGTTAATTTCACCACGGGTTCTAGAATCCTCCACCATAGCGAGTAGATCAGGTCCAACTAAATCAAATAAGAAAAGGAAGAATTCGACTGTCCACCCATATGGACCGAGGCTCTTGTCTTTTGCAAAACCTTTAAGGATGACCGATAATTCCTCCATGGATACAACCTTCTCTAATGATGGGATTTCCACCTCTAATACCAACTTTGGATAAAGACTGATAGTCTCTAGCTGCACCCGAATAGTAGTCTGCCCCGACTCCTTAAAGAAAGTTTTGAAGTATTAGATTGCTTCATCTTTTATAGATTCTTGTCCCGAATGAACTCTACCTGAATCATCCGTTATATCCCAAATATGTTTTTTGTTTCTCCTATAGCTCGCGAATCTATGAAAAAATTTGGTATTTTTATCGCCACTCTTGATCCAAGTAGCCCTACTTTTCTATCTCCAACTTTCTTCTTCAACCAATAGAATTTTGTTACGATATGCCTCCATCTGCTTGCAGTGTTGTTCAAGGTCCTTATTAAAAATACCAATGTTTTTCTGTATATATAAGCATTCCAAGTCTGCTTCCAATCTGGTCAATAATTCCTTATCCTTAATTAGTTTTTCCTTTGACCAAGATTTAACCCGACTTTTTAGCATATACAACTTTTCTACGAGCCTTCTTTGAGCCTCTTCAATTAACTCAAAACGTTTGTCCAACCAAACTTCTCTAGTTAGCTCAGCAAAGAATTCTTCCCTTAACCAAACATGATTGAATTTAAAGGGATACTTTATCTTTTGTACGCCAATATCCATATGAAGAATAATTGGTGCGTGGTCAAAAATGAATGTGGAATCTACCCACGACCTATACCTCATCGTTGGACCAATCAAATCCTCTGCCACATAAAATACATCGAGTATCTTTGAAATGCTTGAATCTCCCATTCCGTTGTTGCGCCACGTCAGAACTAGCTCAGCCCTAGCCACATCCACCAGAGGAGAATTATAAAAAATATCTTTAAAAAATACCGCCAAAGGATCAATCAAAGTTGTTGTTCCCCAAATCTCATCAGATTTTAAAGTAAAATTTAAGTCCCCATCTAATATTAAATATGGGTGTGCTAACAGGCCCCGTAGTTTGAGTTTTTCCCAGAAGGTCTTTCGATCCTTGCAAGGACCATATACATTCAGAAGTGTGAGTCTTCTCTTATCTAACAAACTGGAACCTGTCAACAAAATGTTGCCACAAGTGAGAACCAGAGAGAAAACAAAATATTGTGGATCCCATGCTACCAACAATCCCCCTGAACTACCGACTGAACTAACAATGCATGATATCCAATATGGCTTGAGGGCATACATGAAATCCCTTGCCTTGGCATAAGATGTCAAAGTCTCTTGGAGAAAAATAACATGTGGGGTGGTCCTGTACAGGATCCTACGCATAGATGCCAATTTAAGGGGTTCTCCTACCCCTCTTATGTTTAAGGAGAGAATAATCATGACTTTGACCTAGAGAGGGCTTTGATGCCTCTGAGCGCCCCCTGGTCAGTTGAAGAAGGAGAAGGATTAGTAGAATGGGTAAGAGAACTCCCCCATTTTTTACAGGCACTTCTAGTCTTTAAAGGTGACATCTCAAGCCCCAAACCACGAGACCAAGCAAGTTTTCTGCCACCTGAGCCCTCTGTTTCTAAAGAGTTTGTACACATAGAACTGGAGACCCTCAGTATAACCTCTGAATTCCTTAAAAAAGTCAAGATAGGAAGAGGACTAGTAACTTCCTTATTGTAAGGTACTAAGTCTTTAAGAAAAATATCCAAAGAGTGATCACTAGCTTCAGGTTCACCATAACCCGAAAGAATGGGAGAGTCTTCCAACAACAATAAATCTTTTAGAACAAGGTTAATCTGAACCGTAGCTTCTACAAGAGGAGAGTGTGACTGGTTATCAATTGTACAATTGACCAAGGGTGTAACAACCCGCTTACAGTGAGAAGCATTAGCCTCTGGCTTGCTACTCTGAGCCTCAGTAATATCTGTCACCCCATTTGTAACAGTATCTACAAAAAAAAAGGAAACGAGATGATCTCTTTCCCAAGCAGTCAACGAGCAATAGTCGAAATGAACTTGTATAAGAATATTTTGTGCTTTGCTACAATTTTATGCAGTTTAATGCAAAACAAATTGTAAATTCTAACCTTGTACAATGTCTACTATAAAATAGATATTCAGAAAAGAAAATAAAATATACAATGGCAAATACAAACATTACACATAGATTTTTCCCCTGGAAACCCAAACCGGGAAAA
>CBVK0100543833.1:0-17286 GCA_900067695.1 Picea abies | reverse complement strand
TATATTGTAATTTCATTGTAAATCTGGACCATTCATTATAAGGTCGCAGATCTAACGGTAGAGATTATGTTAGGGTTTTTTGCCCTAGAAGGCAACCCTCTTTTATGAGGGAAATGTATTGCGGCTATGTACGAGGGTGAATATTGTATTATGAGAGAGGATACTGTGAGAGAAAGAAGAGGAAGTTACAACGAGTTTTGTTGTAGGTTATATCCCTTCATTTGATGGATAATAATAAAGGAAGGACCTGGAAATTTCTCTAGTGGATGTAGCCCACACTGGGTGAACCACGTAAATCTGTGTCTCTCTTGTATTGTGTGTCTTCTGTGTTTTTTGTTTCTGCATTTGTTTTATTTTATTGCTCCGCGGTCCTATTTTCTAACAATTATCATGCACCCACTCCAAGTCATGATTTCCACGACTGATGCCTTAACCTTTGTTTTCAGTGCCTGAAATCGGTTGAAATGATTTCAAAATATATTGCATTTATGATCCTTGGTAACGGTTTCTAAATTTGAAAAGTTCAACAGTGATGTGCTGCGTAAATTTGCCAATTCAGATCAAACGATTTCATGTCCACTAAATCCGATGTTGTGAGAGATTTCAGGGCTGAAGTTTCCTCAATCTCATCCTAAGTTCATGTTGAGGAGCTCAATAGTTGTCGACTTCATAGGTATCCTATGCAAACTCCTTCGCATATTAATTTTCATAGGAGATTTGTGCTCGGGTTTTAGTTTTCTAAGCTTGCAGGGTAGTATGGGAGCCATATTTTCATTCATGTAAACATCTTTGCTCATATCCATAGTCTGATTATTGTGGTTAGTCATAGCCTTTAAAAGTCATAGGCATAAAATAGCCTATCCTCTATGTATGCGTTGCGCTACCCAGAGGCGCTGCTCAAACCTCTCTAATTATCCTTTTCTTCTTTTCATCTTGTACGAAGATTCATTTCAGAATTAATTTCTCATAGTCTAAACTTTGAAAACCTGTATAAGCCTAAAAGTCCATTTCTCATAGCCAAGTTCATTTTCTAAGAACTGTTAATTTGGAGAGCCATCTTTCTGCATTTGAGACTTAAATTGAAGTTTTCTGGTCAATAGCATCCCTTACAACCTCTTAATAACCCTTTCTCTGAGTCATGGAGACCCCTCAGTCGAAGAAAGCACACAAAGGTGGAAAGATAATTCGAATAGAACTTGTGGACATGCGCCTTTTTGACACAGAACCCATGGCAAGGGAAATTTTTCGAAGACTAGGATGCCTCTATTTCTTCCAGAACATGCAGAGAAGCCACTCAGAAGTAGCAAAACAATTTGCACTAAATTTTGATGGCAAGAAAACTAGGGTTGGATATTTGGAATTTGAGGTGATTAAAGCCTCCATCTCAGCTGCAATAGGGATTCCCATTTCAGGAGAAAATTAGTTCAAGGCCATGGTATTGAGTTCACCTTTCATTAAATATATTTTCAAGCCTAAATAACAAGCCAATGATTTATCTAAGAGTGTTCCAAGGAATCAGTTGATTGACCAGTTTGACAGAATGTTGAAAATCATACAGAGATATTTTAGTTGTGAAGGGAGATTTAACACCCGGTATCATTACCACATAAGGTTGTTGTTGCATTTTACTGGTAAGGTTCATATGAATATTCCATATTATCTGCTGAGAAGTATAGGTAAAATGGCAGATAGGGTGCAAGAAAAATCCAAGGATGTGGAATCCAGTCTTTTCCACTATGGAATTATCAAGATGCTTGTCTCTGAAGAGTTGGGAAAGAAAGAGATATCCTAGGAGAATTTTTGGGTCTCTTCTCACTTCAAGCTAGACCCAACACCTACCCCCCAATCATAGGTTGCAGGCTCTTCATCACCTACCAGTACTAAAACAGGGATCAGGAAGAAGAGAAAGGGCAGAGCCTCTATTTCAGAGATCAATAAGCAGGTCGGGGAAGCTGAGGAGGAAGTTTGTCCTTCCCCACATAGAGATTTCTCACCACCACCTCCACTAGGGTTAGAAGAAGTTCCATCTTCTACCAAGGTGACATCAAAAAAAGGGAAGAAGCTTCTCTTTCCCTCTCCTCCTCCAACATCTGAAATCAAAGGTAAAAGACCTTTCACTAGCTCATCAATTCCTAAGGGGGATTTCAAAGGACATCCTTTACTAGAAACCCCTATACATAAGAAGAAAGGGAAAGGCATTGAAAAAGTTGTAGAAGAGAAACAAGAAACCCCTGTACACAAAATCAAGGGTAAAGGTACCAAAAGACCTTTGGAGAGGGAAGATGAAATCCCTATGAAGGATTGTAAAAAACCTATGAAGAATAAAGAACAAGTTTTTGTGCAAGAGAAGAAGCATAAAGGAAAATGTTTTGAGAAGATTGATGAAACATGCAAGGAAACTCTTGTACAGATGGAAGAAAAGGATGAGAAAAAATCTGATGAGACTGCACATGTCCCTGACTTCCTTGGCTGCCATACCTACAAAAGACTTATTAAGCAGCTTAGGGATGCAAGGAGAGAAATAGCTCATCTCAAAGAACAAGACAAGGTCCACTTGGCTCAGATGAATGAGCTCATGATTGGCTACAACCATACCCTAGACTTGGGAAGGTTCATAATGAGAAAGACTCTGCCTCTTCGTAAATAGCTGAAGAATCTTTATAGACAGAACATGGGTTTCCAAACTCAGAACAAGAAGCTAAAGGTAGAACTGAAGCATTTCCAAGATGAAGTAACCCAAAAGAATTTATAGGTGTTGGTTGAGGTTTCCATTGAAGATGAAAAACCAGTAGCTAAGGAGAGCACAACTATACTGAAGAAGCCTACCAGTGCTAAGAAGAAGAAGTCTACTAAGTTAGTTGGAGACACTCTTTCCACCAGAAAGAGTGTGAGGATAAGTGTTAAAATGACAAAGTATATGGTAGTGGTAAACCCCATTTTTTAGAGTTGTTCCTTCTTGGGAAAGTTAACTGATATGCACATACTAAGTTTTGCCACCTATACAGGCTTCTATGTGTTTAGCTATATGAATTTTGGAATTTTTGCTAAGTGATAGCTTCACTCAGTGGTAAAAAAACCTAAGTAAATTGATTTTTCATCATGGAAGGACACGAAAAGCTCTACACATGTTCAGGATTCAAAGACATTGCATTTTTGGCATAGCTACCCAAACCCTTATGCAGACGCAGCATAGGTGGCGCTGCGTAATATTTTACAGAATGTAGAATTGTCATACAGGAGTTGTGTAATATCTTACAGAAAGCATGTTTACACACAAGCGCTACTCAATTTTTCAATAGAGAACAAATGTAGCCGCAGATATGCAGCACAGGGGCACTACCTGTAGGTGTTACCTTCTCTCCTTGTTCCATTTTAGGGGGCGCACAGAATTGCTACCCAAGTGAGTAGCCAGCAAACACCAAGGATCTAGGAAGACTAAGCCAATAGTTTTGGATAAGTTAATAATGGAATAAATGACAGAAGTAGTGGTTGGCGTGCAAAGGACAACTACAAGATCCAAAGGGACACGTGGAAAAACAGGACCTGAGAAGCAAAAGAGGATCAAAGAAGTTAGAATCATGATTCGGTTTAGTCACCAACACTTCCCTGTTTTATAGCATAGGTTGTTATCTTAGTTGTTAGAATAAATAAATGTTTTGAGATTTTTAAGGAAAAGAGGCCAACTCGTACTTCCAGATGTTTCCTCCCTTTATTTTTATAAATAGATATATGAATTGCTTTAATGGGTTCGGATGGTAGAGAAAGGCTCCCAAGAAACTGTAATATTTTTGATAAACTGACTGTGATCTAGTATGTACTGAACTTAAGACTTTTTGACTAATAGAAATGAGCTCCTATTTCAGACCATTTGCTTCTAATGCTAAATGTTCATATTTGAATGCTTCATATGGATGATTGTGGTAATGATATGATGGATGTTTGATCATTTTATTGTCATGGTGTTTATTTATCTCCTTAGTTTCTAATCTCAAGAAGATCTTGTTTTAAGAAACTTTCTTCCTTTGGGCTTTTGTGGGCCTAATGTTTGCAGTAGTTCTTATATTCCTCTCATTCAAGTCTTCTTTCTATCCACATTTACTCCCAAACTACTGGTTGAAATTAGTCAAGACCTTATTTGTTGTTACATGTTAGCCCTATTTCCAAGTGAGGATATTATCATTTCAATTTTTTCCATTCGACCTTTCAAAAAACACCCATACTTTCACATATCATCTGATGGGTACTGGGCTTACCTTCCTTGCAATCAGAAGGTGACTCCTAGTGCTAACACATGGCATATCCACTGACATCTGTCTCAATCTCAAATGGTTGTTGCAATGATAGCAAGGCTAATATTGGTGTTGTTCTTATCTTCTCTTTCAGGGTGTCGAAAGATTTATGTTGCCTTCCTCCCCACTGAAAGGCTTGCTTCAGACTGGTCAAGGAATGCAAAGGGGATGAAATGTATGATAAGTTAACTATGGATCTTTCTCCAATAATGAATTTCACCCAAGAAGCTTCTCACTTCTGTTACAGTAGTAGGATTAGGCCAATTTACAATTACATCAACTTTGGAAAGATCAATTTTCAATTGTCCTCCTCCTACAATATGACCCAAGTATACAAAGATGTTTTTCCAAATTTACATTTTGACAATTTTACATACAATTTTTCCCTTTTCAAAGTGTCCAACACTTTCTTTAGATGCCTTACATGGTCTTTTCAAGTTCTACTAAAAAAAGGGATATCATCTGAGTATACAATTACAAATTCATCTAAGAATGGTGGAAATACATAATCCATTACATGCATGAAAGTTGTTGGGGCATTGCAAAGCCAAAAAGGCATCACTAACCACTCAAATAGACCCTACTTGGTTTTGAAAGTAGCCTTCCACAAATCATTTTCGGCAAGTCTGATCTGATGGTATCCACTGCGCAAAGCCAACTTAGTGAAATAAACATCATTATTTAATTGATCAAGAAATTCATATATACGAGGGAGGGGGTATTGGTTTTTCACCATGATTTTGTTGAGAGCCCGATAATCAACACACATTCTCCATGTGCCATCTTTCTTTGGAACCAACACAATTGGAGAACCACATGGAGATGAGCTAGGCCCGATGACTCATTGATCCAGCAAGTCCTGCACCTATTTCTTGATCTCTTCCATTTCCACCGTTGACATCCTGTACATGCCCACATTTGAAGAGGGGCATCTTATTGAACATGAATCTCATGCTCAATCTTCCTCTTAGGAGGCAATCCACCCGGTTCCTGAAAGATCTCATCATAGTTATATATAACATCAATCATTGCATCTTTATGTGAGGCATCACATCCTTGGAAAGCATCAGATGTCTCAATATATTTTTCCCTCACAACCATGAGAACATATGTCTTGTTACTATTGATGAGTCTTTTCATTTGTCCTGCACTAACAATGGTTGAATCAACTTTCATACCATGGGATCTAACAATGTATTCCACTCCATATTTTGTGAGATGGTATTTATTCTCATGTATGAAGAAGACTACATTCCTATCATAAAGGTATGGGATTCCCAAAATTATGCCACAGATATCAAGCAGGACAACATCCAAATCAACCTCATCTATAAAATTTGAAGCAATGGAAATTCTGACTCTACACTGCTTGGTGAAATTTAGTTTTTCATTGTTGCACACCCAACCAAGAGGGTAAGGTTTAGACTGAGGTTTTGTTTTTAAGCCCAGCCTTTTAACAATGGTTTATGAGATTAAGTTAACTCAAGAACCCATATCAAATAGAGTATCTATTTTTGTATGTTTAGATACAACTCTTATATGAAACAATTCACTTCTTCTTATTTCATTATCATAAGAGGTATTTGTAGAACTTGAACTAGCATGAAAGGAATTTTTATCTTGTACTCCAATAGCTACAATCCTCATTTCATCACTTGAATCATAAACAAGGTTTTGTTGAATTGTAGCAACAATTTTTCGCTTCCCTTTTCCACCAAATATCTTCAACTTAAGATCTAGATGTAGCTTCTAGCAGTGCTCGTCATCATGCCCGTCTTTCTCGCAATGCATGCCAGAGGGATTTCCTTCCTCTTTCTTTGTTGTCATTGTCTTCTTGTCCCTAAAACTTGTTTCCCTGGAACTTGGAAGGTTTCTTTGTGTGGTCTTCTTGTACATTCTTTACCCTGATTTCAAGGTGATTTTCTTGCATGCACATCTCATCTAAATTTGTGGGATTAAACAACAACAATGTGTGACAAATATAACTGTGAAGTGCACCAATATATTTCATCAAAGTCTCTGGAGAATCTAAAGGAATATTCAATCAAAGTGTATGTTTCCTAAACTCCTTTATGAAACTATGAACACTCTGACCTTTATCATGCCTTAATTTTTTCCAGTCAATCATGGCCTTTTAAACATGACCCAATTGATAAAATTGCTTTTTCAATGAAGATGTAAATTCAGACCATGAAGAAAGAAGTTTACCATTATTTTTGCTACCTTTCTTAAGTTTTCTCTCCCACCATATAAGGGTTGTGCCTTCCAACAAAATAGAATCCAACTGGATCTTCCCCTCTTCCTCTTCGATTTGTTGTACAAAACAATAAACTTTGATCTATCTGATCCAATTATTTAACTTATTTGCATTAGCTTCTCCATTAAACATGGGAAAATTAAATTTCACATATAGTTTTAATAATGGATTCTTAGATGCATGTGGATGAAAATGAGAATGATGAGAATGAGAGGAAGAGGAAGAATATCTTGAACTTGAATATGGTTATGGAGGTTCATGAGGGTATTCTCCACTTCCCTAGTTCACTGAAGAAGTATCCTCTCCTTTAGATTTCTTCTTATTTTCCTTCTTTTCCACTCTATTACTACAAACAATTGTTCTACCATGTGTGACATTCGGTAGAAATCTATGGGGAAATACTTCTCCTTCTTTGCACGAAGTTCTTCATACTCCATTTTCCTTCTTCGAGTTGCATGTCCAATCTCTGGGTTGAAAGACTTAAGTTTTCCTTCACCTTCTTTGAGCTTGTCCCTAGTAAGAATTCACACTCATAATTCAAGTCAAAGAAAACCTCTCTAATACCAACATGATCTAAGATATTTTATTTGATGACCATTACATCAATTGCATTAAAGAGAATGAATAAATCTTATGTGCAACACAAGTAAAGAAGGCATGAATATGGAGAAAATACGAGAAATAAGGAAATAACACAAAGCTTGATAATAGAGTTCATCCCAATAATCGACTACATCTCCAAGACCACTTAAAAGTGGAGAGGCCTTTATATTATCTCAACAAAAATTGACACAAATACATGGCTATAACTCAAAACTGAAAAGGCTCTAAATATCCATTGTCTAGATGCAAATTATGACTGCACTAGTGATCCTGGTGAGAAATCGTGCAAAAATGACTATCAAAACGTCCAATTCTATCACTGCTCATCCCAGGCCCCTTGGGGTCTTCACCTAGTTTTGCATGCCACGTAGTCTACATAAATTGCCAACTTGCATAGAAAATTTTTCTTTGTATGGATGGGTGTGGACCCCCCTCGACAAATGAATAAACTCAATTTAAATATAAAATTTGCAAACTGATATTACAACTGGTCGTTGGCCTGACCGATTGGCATAAGATTAATTTGGCATTTATTTGGGGAGGTCTGGGGGTCAAATCCCATAGACCCCCCTTTTTAAACTATTTGTTACAACATATGTATATTATAATATTTGTTGGTTAGGTTGTGTAATATATATAACCTATAGTTGTTTCCAACCATAACTCCCTCCCATTTTATTATTCGGTGGTCGCCAAATTGTTGACCCTTCGGGTGTAATAATTTTTGGTCAGATGTGATGGAATCTGGTCACCGAAATATGGGCCATCGGCTGGTCTGACATATATTTTTTTTGCAATTTCAATTTTGGGCCCTCATTGGGGCATCCACGGGGTGCCACATGGCACTCAACCGACTATTTATTTTTCCTATTCATCCCTATCAGGTGCCACCCATCATGTTGTAAGAATGCCACGTTGCAGCCCCTGGATGGTGCCATGTGGCACCACTTGAGGGTTCCATGTGTCACCTCATCATTTGGCCACCCGATTTTTCCAAATCAACATACTACATTTCAACCTCTTGTGCTGCCACCTCAGCATGTTGATGCTAGCATGAAGTTATGTTGACATCATCCTTGCACAATTAGTTGTTGATGTCATTTGTATGGATGTTGAGTCACCCTGTTATTACGAGGAAAATATCTTTATGGAATGGGGTAAACCACACCAGACGAAATGACACGCATAAATCAACTCTAATCCCAAGTATGTTATATAAATGAAATGCTAACAAGACAAGATTAAGACCCTACCTCGTCTAGACATTCGATGAAGACCATCGTTGAGCACGCAACTCAAAGATTTATACCTGCAACTTGTCTTCAACAACCAAGAAATGCAATCATATGGTGATATATATTGTTAGCATATAAATTAGCATAATCTATTAACATTCATCACAAATATACCCATGGAATAATAATTCAAATATTTGGAAGATATCATTTGGATGAGAAAAGAGTATTTCTACTAAAATAATCAACAAAAGTATATATGTGACAAACTTATGTACCGACACATATCGGAACCGAGAAACTAAGTCCCTCCAGTTGGGCCTCCACCACTTCAATCCTCCACCAAAGGCAAGCACATATAAAGGAGATAATGAGGTTCTCCATCACAAAGAAGGAAGATCTTGAGGGATGAACAATGAGTTCATACTTTCAAGGATAAAGGGATGCAGACTCAATATAAAGTGAAATTTCTCTAGAGTGTATTTTCTCTCAAAGTTGAATTCTCTTCTTTTTCCAAGGCTTGGATATGGCTCAATTTATAGCCTTCAAATGGAACTGAAGGGATGATTCAGAGCGTTTCCAGTTTATGGAAGTTCAAGGATCATGGATCTCATGACATGGCATGGAAACCCGACATAATTTTTAATTTTGAGCACCAAACCTGATGTACGTAGGTTGTAGTGGAGAAACCTGCATATATGCTTGTTGCCTAACTGATATGGAGCATATATGTGGAAAAATATGTTCTTTTGGCTCTAGAAGGTAAAAAATGGACTTCAAGTTTGCATAGGGAAATGGAAAGGCCATCTAAGCAAGTTGCATGGGGTGAGGAAAAATTTGTTGTAACTTATGCCCCCTAATGTTTGAGGTCACAGGAGTATCTGCAATGGATGAAATACATTATAATTCCCAGAAGTAGAGTAATGGAGACTCAGTTGGAAGTGTTATTTACTCATGAGAATATTACAATCCATAATGACTTTGTACACATGGCTTCCAATATGAATTACACAACAGATCCATGTGGAAATATACCAAATAGTTGTTCAAGGGCATGAATAGGTAATACAAAGAAGACACAAGCCATAGGTTGTCATAGTCACGAACAAGGCCTAGTGGAAACAGTCTCAAAATCAATCTGAAGATATTTGTATACAATAGAGTACAATCTGATCTCCTATGATAACTGAAGTCATATAGGTACCGGTCCAATGAAAGACAACAATAGATTAGGGAAGTTGCTACTGTAAGCTGGAGGTCTTCTATACTATCCGTTGAAGGTGAAATTATACATCATGTGAATAGAGGAGTTGAGGTCCAACATAATGAGACTTCGTTTGATTATCGATCATTAATGTATACCGTTAACAAATGCAAGGCAACCTACCAATAATGAAAGTAGGTATCAAGGCATCGAGTAAATTCTTACAAGTGTGAATAAGGGTGTTGAGTTTGAACACTTGAATAGTCCATCACTCAAGAGACATTGATGTATTCCCAACTGTCGATGGTGGGAGAACTTGCCACTGATGATTGCAAGCCTCTAGGTACTCATAGGACTCTAGATCTCATTTCCAGAATGGATGAGCTGAAGTCGATGGAAGGAGACCTGCTGAAAGGAGAGCATTAAGGAAACTCTCATTAGTCAGCATGAAGTACAAAGCAATATATTGATGAGTTGGAGGAGCTCGGATGAATAATATGTTCAAAAACCAATGACCTTTTGTGTCTCCTGCATGCATCATATGCAAGTAGTGCACGAAAGAGACCTTATGAATATCAACCAATGATGAAGATTGTCGACAAAGGCAAGGAAACCACCAATAATGATAATGGTATCCAAGACACTGCATGAATGTCAATGCATGAATAGATTTATTATCGTCGAACACAAGGGAAACCCCCCAGTCATCGACCAATGAGGAGATGTTGATTGTTGGGTTCAAGGTTACCAACCCATAGTGAGAGTAGGATCAGGGTGCATGGTAGGACTACAACTTCATGTGACTATGAGACACACTAAGGGTATGACTAACATGCAAAGTCAAGATTTATGAGAAATGGTAGACACGGGATTATATACATCCTTCGAACGAGAGCATGAGACATATGGATAACTCAAGCAACATAGACTTGATGATAAAAATTCATGATGCAGGAGGCATCAACAAACTCTCCATATGGACTAGAAGAATAACCAGTCAAGGGAGTAAACTCTAAGTAATGATCTCAAATTCCTAAGGTCATGATAAACCCAAAATTTGGATGGAGGTGGACTCAAAAGTTTGTGCTCTATTCAAAGGCAACACAACTGCTACCAATATGAGATAATATTCTTTTCCCACCCGTATTTTTTGTTTTTGCATAGGAAAAGTAATGCTATGATACAAGGAGAGGAAACGAGTGTCATAAGTAAGAATTTGGCTCCAAACAGTGGAACATACCTATTCTCAATGCAAGGAAGTGCATGTGGGGCATGGACACTTAGGGGGATGTTTCCTCTTTGGGTACAGGGTGTCAAGTTGGAAAGGATATAAAAAAGGCTTTGCTTGGTTGGTGATGCAAAGTGATAAGGTAATAGGCTTATAACAAGAAAGAAAGAACCAACAATAGGCTCAATACTGCAAGCAAGATGATGAAATGCAATTACAACTTAACTCCAAAGAATGTCCTTTTTGTAGATTTATCCCCCTAGGCCCAAAAAAGTATAAAATAATACCCAGGAGAAATCTTCTAGCCAATGGTGACTAGAGTATTCATTTTTTGTAAGCAGTCTACTTGGTCAGAAAAAGGTTTAAACTTACACCAAATAGACATCCTTTCAAGGCCATTTAATGAGTGTGAAAGAGACAAGTTCACTTTGTTAGCACCAAAAGTCACTCCTGGATTGCAGTAGGAGTAAGCCTGATACCCATCAGTTTTATATGTCACGAATAAATGATTTGAGGTGGTAGAATGTGGGCAGACTCGGGAGAATATCGCTTTAACTCAGAAAACTGGGCCAGGCATGCATAAACAGGTGAGTTCTTGATCTAAATTCAATCAGGAAGTTTAGTTTAAAATGAGTAGAGGGAAGACTTGGCGAGAGTGGTGGACAAGATTGTTGTAGGCATCAGGCCTTCTAGCAGCGTGGAGAAGAAAAACAAGATACTGAGATGTGCCTAGATGACACAATTACAGCGACACAGTGGTCAAACCTTCATAACAATGTTACTATAACAGTTTGACTGGATCCTCCAATTCTGAGTTACTCAATGTAGGAGGGAAAAGATAACACAAGAAACTTCTTAAAACTAGTGATAATATTGCTATAATCAAACATACATCATAGCAACACAGATACCCTCGACTGGATCCTCCAATTCTGATT
Source organism: Picea abies (assembly GCA_900067695.1). Classification (NCBI taxonomy): domain Eukaryota; kingdom Viridiplantae; phylum Streptophyta; class Pinopsida; order Pinales; family Pinaceae; genus Picea; species Picea abies. Next base: position 5,532 of record CBVK0100543833.1, on the reverse strand, counting down.
GTTTTAACACGGCGTTTATAGAGAGATGTAAAGAAGCTGACTTTCATTAAATAGGAAGTCTCAGATACAAATGCATAACCATGAAAACCAGTGCTTCATCAAAACTTTACAATACAGGAGCCTATCTCAACCATCAACCTTTACAAAAACATAAAAACTGAGTATATATACTCAGAGAAACTCGCCACTAACAGCATGAGAGTTGTTGAGCCCTTAAATTCCAAGTTAGCATGAACAGGCTCTTCTTGTCTGACAGAACATTAGATCAGCATGGCTCTTGTAGGGGGACTTGCACACAAGGGTACCACAGGTTGACTTCTCTAGACCTTCCACGCATTCCATTTATGGTTTGAGCTGAGGTTTCAACCACATTCTCAATATTCATTAACTGCTTTCTTCCCTGGAGAATGGTCGAGATTATAGGCACAAGAGACGACCACATGCATTCTCTCCAAAGCTCAAAGGTTGGCCTCCTTTTCTTCTGGCTCCACCCTCGATGTAACCCGGGGCCATGATCTCATGCCTTTCTTCAAAATCATTTCGACATTTCTTCTTTCGGGGATTCTCACATGCTAAGTCTCAAGAATCTCGATCCTAGTATTGCGAAATCACCCTACCAAAACCAATAGTTTGATATTCTTTCAAAACCAACGGTCAAGATCATTTCCTTAGCTAGCCTGAGCCATCTATGGACTGAAAAAGTGCTTATTTTTCTCTTGTCCCTACTTTCCATGTGACTGTGGGTTGTGACCTTGCCTAAAAACTAAAGGCGCTTCATGAATTTTGAGTATCGACGATAGGAAGGAGACAACTCCTCATCCTTCAGACTCCCAGCTGCCAAAATCATGATAAGGCTTACTTAACTTGTGTTAGTGCCTCCCTTATATTTCATCCATATGGTCATCGACTATGACCCAGGGCTAAAACATTGGGTGCTTCATGGTTTCGTGTTTCGAGGTTTCTGGCTATGGGTGCGTTTTGAAGAGAACCCTGAAATGCAAACTCCTGACAAATCCAACCAGTTGCCACTTGTCCGCATGAGATTGGACAACTCCCTCTAATCTCAGGCTTCAGGACTTCAGCATATTGGTATACTAGGTCCTTTGACACATAAGGCTTTGGCCCTTTGGGACTTTGCGCTTCGCGAGTTCTGATGACTCTGCTCCCTTTCTCCCCAACTCACGAAATCGTAGCCTTGCTTGACGCTATTCCATGTGCAACTTTGTGATCATCGTCACCCGGTGGCCATCTATATGCTCCATTGATGGATCTTCTCCATTGAAAACTGATCTTTTCCCACTCACTTGATTTGTGTCCATATTAGACCATTTCAAATTTTGCACTTTGAGCCCGCAACTGTGGCATGTGTAAAACAAAGGCTTGGACAACCAGATGGGGGTTGGGAAGATAGGGATGTTGTAGAAAAATATCCCTGCGGACAGGTAGATCACCTCTAAGAGCTTGACCTTAACCCTAGACAGAAAAATGCTTAACGTGGACACTGATTTCCTTTCAAATCTATCTAAACTAATACATGAGAAGGAAGGATAACAGGAGTACCTCTTTATCGACGTTTGTCCCTGCACACTCTGAGTTGTGCTCCAATCCTTTGCTCCTCACTGAGTTCTGCAGACAAACAAGATATGACTACTTCCTACTCTATTGATATTAGCTTGAAAACAGATCTATCAATTAATGATAAGTCCATGTAACATCAGACACAAACTAGAAAGAAACAGGCCAAGCATGTCATATTAATGAGAATAACGACAACAATACTTACAATCGTAGATGCGAATGCGAAAGCTTCGTCAAGTCCCCTTCGTCTAACCCTTGCTCGAAAGATCCACAATCTGGTTGACAACAGCTTCACTGATCACTTCTCCTTTGGCTGACTGTGTGTTTCCTATGAGATCATAGGTTTCATGCTAGCAATTCTTCTCCCTTTCCACCATCATAGAGCTTGCTTATATAGGTTGAGAGGAGCTTAACCTCTTGAGTTATCTTTAGAATAAGCTGAAGAACCTCCTCCTTAGCTCAGGGATCTCTTGATGAAACCAAGAATTCGAATGTAATTGTCTTCTAATCTCGAAAGATCCTTTCCTTATTCCTCTCAACGGGCCAACAACTACCCCAGATTAATAAGCGCTCCTTCAAAATGGGCATCAGAGCGCTAGAACACTCCCTGAGAAGCTTAAGGGGAGCGCCAACACTTAAGAAGTGAGTAGCGCACCTTCAGAGGGGTGAGGAAGCATTATAACTCTCCCTAAGGCTTTATAGGGGAGCACCGACACTCTAAGGTTGTTTTAGAGGAGCGTTCACCCTCAAAAATCTTGATTGAAAGCTCTTCTCAGGTGTTAAGAGTTATTTGACTCTAGTAAACCAGTTGTCTTTCTTCAAATCAAGTACATAATATGTTTTAAGTGCCTCCTTAGTTTCTTCATCATGGCAGTATGCTTAAACAACATTTGCGACACTTTTGACCAACTTGCGACACTTGTGAAAGTTGTAAGGAAGTTGCAACACTTACGACAATTGAGAGGAATATGCGACACTTATCCAGTTGAGTAATTTTGATGTGTAATAGAATGCCCCCCAAAGTATGAAGTTAGAAGATACAAACTGATGAATGAAATACTTTGTAGACGTTCAAGCAAGGGTATAGACTTAGAGAACCTGACGGAAGCTGCACACAAACATCCAACAAATATCATGACATATTTCAATACCCAAGGCAGGCATACCTATGCTTGGGTGATCAAGATTTGAGATATGGCCACCATAATATACACTGCGGATCCATAATTGTATTGATAAAAGGGTATAGCCACCGAAGATACAATGCAGATCTATACTTTGATGACTCGAACTGATCGTAGCCACAAAGAATACACAGTGGATCTATGAGATGACAAGACATAGCCACGACCAATACAAAGTGGATCTATGTAACAGTGTATGTGTTCTTTGTCCAATAGAAACTCCTTCACAACTTGGGAAAATCATATATCAAAGTGATTACTCAACCCAGGGTCTTCTTACCAATCCTGGTGTGATACGATTCTAACCATGTGAATAGATGGCTTGATGTCGAACATGGAAGAAACCACTTGATTACCGGTCAATGATGTAAACCGTTAACAAGTGCGAGGGAGATCACCATTAATGTCAATGATTCCCAAGGTACCTTAGTACATTCCATCGAATGTGAATAGATGAGTTGAGGTCGAACATTCATGGAATCATTCAATCAGAGTTCAATGGTGTAAACCCACTGTCGAACGTGAGGAGGCCTGTCGTTGAGGCATGCAGGTCCCAAAGTACTAACTAGTTTTTAAGTCTAATTCCCAGATAATGTGTTGAAGTCGATAGGAATAGACTCGTCGAGGGAGGGCCTTGATGTATCCCCCATCAACGACGTGAAACACATATAGATATGTAATTGGTAGGTCAAAAGAACATGGACTGACATGGGTTTTGAGACAAGATATTTGGGATGGCTGACTCTCGAGGCGGATACTTTCCTTGAACACTGAGGCATAACAGCAAAATGTGACATGGACCAATACTTATGCAATGGATGCGATGACTTGTGTTGGGTGACCCAAAGGAGTGAAAGGAGCTCAAAAGATTGGCTCAGTGCAGAGGTTCAGCGGATTATGATATATGCAAAAGACAAAGTGTCGTGTTCAAGGGCGACTCTAAGAAGTGTTGGATGATGTTCTCAAGAGACTGCTTGGCTTGCTCATTTCAATTTTTCCCCCATCCAGATAGATGAGTACCTCTTTTTGATTTAACGAGCTCGAGGAGGATAACACATAATCGATATAACTCACCTTCGGTAAGTTCCTCTTCCTTTGTTTAACGAACCGGAAGAAGTAAGGGATTGGTCCCGTATGGGCCTGTTGATGTGTGCTTTAACGAGTCCAAAGACAGAAAACTCGAAGGTTTTTTGGGATTATAGAGTTTGGAAAAACGCTTAAAAGAGAACTCTCTCAGTTCCTTTTTCATACGGTAGTCCAACGAGACCTAAAAAGGGTTAAACTATCACTCGCAAGACACCCTTTCTGACCTTTTAACGAGTGTGAAAAGAAGCAAGAGCACTCAACAATATTTTCATATTTAGAGAGTCTGAAAAGGGTTTAAAGGAGACTCCAGGGGGGTTCCTTTTTCATGTGTTCGTATCCAAACAGGTCCGAAAAAGAGATAAAAGTTTACCCGGTTACGTTCTCATATTGTCGAGCTCGAGAATGAACTAAGACTATGCTCATAAGTGCAACAAGGTGAATAATCGATCATGACTGCCAGGAAACCTGTGATACCAAAGCTACAAACCAGAGTTTAGTGAAGCCATTACATCATTAGAGAAACCCAAAAATGACCATACCTTATAAAAAAATGGAATTTTATAAATAACAATTGATTTGAAAATTCATTTACCATTTCATTTGCAAGGATTTTTGGAGTAGTGGAGAATCTCATTTTTAAGCAAATCTTGTTTTTCTCGTTGTTGGAGCTACGATTGATCATTTCGCTCACCGTTCGAACTAGGTAGGTGCCCATCCTTTACTCTTTCAATTACATGGTTTTAGATTGGTTTTCATAGCATTATTTATTTTAAAACACAAAGCCCTAAGTCTCCCCTCTTTGAACCAAATCGGCCTCTTTTTAAAAGTTAATAAAATAGGGGGATTCTTCTACAAAAATGCATTAGAGAAGGGTTGTTAGGATGTCTACACCCTTGCAATCGATTAGACCAGTCATTTTTAGCAAAAGAACTCATACAAATTCTCCCCAAATTCCCACGCACCCCCCAAATTCGTTTTGCATTTTTAAAACGTTTCTATCATTATTTGACAAATGTTAAAGGGAGTGGTGGTTAAAAAGAGTGAGTGGTTCCTTTTAGATGACATGGGCATCTTGTTTCATGTTTTAAAATGCTTTTTAAAAATCGCTGAAATTACCAAAACGTGAGGAATAACAAAATTCTTGATTTTGTTGTTTTGTAGGTATCTTCGGCAATCATGATTGAATGGAAAGAGAGGGAACATGAGATGGATGATTTGGCTACTCTACGGAGTCCTCGTACGTGGGCCTCTTTGCGAGCTTGTGGCTTGCTCAAGTTCTTCAAATTTCAAAAAATGAAGAGAGAGGTGTTACTGCTTGAGCATATGATTGGCCTTTGGGATGTTGCAGAACAGGGATTCTGTATCGGCACACAACTTCTAACCATTGAGTTGGAAGATGTGTACTTTTTGACCAGCCTCTCGAAAAGAGGGGTCCCCATATCTTTCACTGGGCAGAGGGCATTACCTGAGAAAGTGGACGTGTATCTGGCACGCCACTGCATTCCGAGAGCAAGATTGGTAGGGGGCAGGATCCCTATCAAGGATATACGAGATATGCCTCTCTGATCTATATTATTTGCTACTACGAGTGTGACAGGTATAACTAGCACTCATCTAGCATCGAGATAGTAGGTGGCTGTTATCACTGAAATTTTGTCCGCACAGGGCGACAAGAACTCCGCAT